>JAVJIF010032205.1:0-292275 GCA_038442645.1 Agave tequilana
GGACTTTCTCCGGATCCAAATGGATTCCTGTGGAAGTCACAACAAACCCTAGGAATTTGCCACTGGCTACCCCCAGGAAGGACTGGTGGGTTTCATCTTCAATTGGATGAGCCCGCATGATGTCGAAGACCACCTCAGGTCTTGCTATGTGATCACCTTTAGTGCGGCTTTTCACCGCGATGTCGTCGACATAACATTCCATCGTTTTGCGTATCTGCCGATGGAAAATGGCATTCATGGCCCTTTGGTAGGTTCCCCCGCATTTTTCAGACCGAAGGGCATGACGGTGTAGCACTATACCCCTAGAGGTGTCCTGAAGGAGGTGTGCTTTTCGTCATCGGGATACATCTTGATTTGATTATCCGGAGAACCCGTCCATAAAGGACATTCGCCGAATCCACAAGTATTGTCAATCATGACATCTTGATTGGCAATGGGAATTCGTCTTTGGGGCAGGCCTCGTTTAGATCACGGAAGTCGATGCAGATCCAGATCTTCCCGTTCTTCTTGGCGACGGACGATGTTGGCTACCCAGTCGGGATGTTTTCCTCCCTGATAAAGCCGGAGTCAATAAGCTTCCTAACTTCTGATTGGATTGCCTCCATTATTCGGGACGGAACCCGTCGCTGCTGTTGTTTAACAGGCTTCATGTCGGATTGATGTTAAGGCGATGCATAGCCACTTGAGGATCAAGTCCAGGCATGTCCTCATAATTCCAGGCGAAGACATCTATATACTCTTGTACAGAGATATTAAACCTTCTTCTCTGGAGGCGACAGGCCGTCACTTTATGAAGATGGGTTTAGGATTGTCTTCATCTCCTCGGTTGACTTGAACAACCTCGTCTTCTGTGGGTGGCTCGACGCTTTTCAAAGCGGATGTCCCAAAGAGCATTCAAATGTTTGATCCAAGGATCTGTATCAGATTGGATCATTTCTTCATCTTCATCCTCACAGATGGCTTGTCGAAACCATGTTTACTGAAAGCCCTTTGAAGATGTTGCCGACACTGACATCTATTCCCATGACGACGTTCTGATGAGCAGTCATGACTTGACAGTCTCTCCGAATCAGAGGCTGATGGCACTGGAGTTGATATATAGCCCAACCCCCGGCGCGTCTGATGATAGTAATCAGGGGTTTTCCCTTTCGGTACAAAGGATCGAAGCAGTGTTCTTCTTCCTTTTCCGAAGTTCAACCCAGGCCTGTTGGTTTAGATCATACCCCCATGCGCTTCATCATCTTGAGCGTTCTCGGTTCATAATGATCGAACTGAGGGGATTCATCCTCACCTTTCGATTCTTCGTGGGGCATGGTTCAGACGCGATTCGCCCAAAAAGTATTGGTCTTTGGCCTTTTCGTCTGGCTGGAACCATGAATACAGACTCTTGCGCGTCTCCATTATCTGGTACGTCCCGAAGATAATTTTATTGGTACATGCATGATGTCAAAGCATCCATTGCGACCAGACATCCTCATCTACGTCGGTACTAGAGTATCCGACGGTATTGAATCAGACTCACACGCAGGGAAATACGCGAAAATCTAAATCTTCATTAATATACCAACCGCCTGCATCGTCGGTGTATCAACATCGAGCTTATTAGTGCTCTTTACAATGGGCTCCAACTCCCACAGGCACTCTTCTTTCTCAGGCTCAATGTCAGCTTCATTACCAGAGTCTGGCTCCTCTGGTTGTGGGGTTTCATTAGTCTCCTCCGGATCCTGATATAAGAGGGAGGTCCGTGAAATAATTTTCAACCCCTTTAAACGGATGCCTTTCGGCAATCAACGTTCGGACCTGTCCACTCTCGTCAATGTATTTCATGACTTGGTGGAGAGTAGAGGGAACGATGGGAATTGCGGTGAATCCATGGTCGTCCCAGCAACAGGTTGTAGAGGTGTACGCGTCAATGACGTAACACGTCACTTCCGACTTGAGGCTCCCGATCTGGCATTTGAGCTTGATCTTCCCCATCGGGCGGGAGCTGTTGGCATTAAAACCCGTAAATAGTCGTCTGGGTAGGGCTCAAACGATGGGTAGGAATGCCTAGAAATTGCATAACCCGGCGAGGTATATAACTCAGCGCGGACCCTGGGTCTACCTGGATGCGGTTCACCTCGGATGACCCAATATACCCTGTGAAGTATAGGGGTCGGTCATGCTTCCCTTTAACCTGCATGTCGTCTGTTGTGAAGGTGATGCAGGGAGCATTTGGGGAGGCGTGGAGGCAATCCTCTACATCTTCCTCCCTTGGCACACGAGTCATGAAGACCTCAGCGTTTGCCAAAGCTTCTTGTAGAGCCTCTCTGGTTGACTTTGATAGCCTCAGGAGTTCATACAAGGTGATGCGTGCCGGGATGTTGGCTAGTTGAGCCAAGACGTCGAAGCGGTAAGGTGTCGAGGATCCTTCCGTTACACCTTTCGCAAGAACTCGAGAAAACGATTTCTTTCTGTTTCTCCCCAGGCTGTTTAGAGGAGGGCTTGGCTGGTTCCACGGCTGGTTACGGAGAAGCCGATGCTGTCTCGCCGTACTGCTTCAAGTATGCCTGTCCTGAACGGGTCCCCGCCGTAGGTTGGCTGGGCTCTGCGGCCAGGACTATTGTTTCCTCTTCTGAGTCAGTCAGCGAGGGAAACATCAGTGTCCGCTTCTCGGGAGGAAGCGCATATCACATAGCAGGATGAAGCCTTCTCTTTGCCTTTGGACTTCCTGTTGGTCACAGTCGTCCATTGTGCTTGTCGACGAGGTCAGGGTGGACCCACATGATTTCCCCTCGAGGTGTAGGGACGGGTACCAAGCCTTTCTCCTGCTGCTGATGAGGGTCTGTGTTGACCACCTCAGTTCTCCTTTCGGGACAGAGATCACCCCCACGGGTGGCGTGGGTCGTGTCCCAAACTGGAGAATCGACGTCATGTTGGCCGTCATCTTCTTCTGCTCCGGTCGGAGTTTAATACCTCCGCGTCAATCAGAGCTTGAAGGATGTCCTTAAAGACGTAGCAGCTTTTGGTAGGATGTCCGAGCATCCTGTGGTATAAGCAGTAGGTGGGTGTGATTGTCGGACTTGCCGGCCTATGGGCGCTAATTTCAGGGAGCTTCAGTCGATTGCTCTTGTTGAGTAGCTTGAAGAGCGAAATCGACGTGTTTTCCTCTGAAGGAATACTGCTTGTTGGGGCGTGGCTGGCTTGAAGAGCCACTTGCCTCTGCCTGTTTGAGGTTTGGTGGGAGATTTGGTCTCCGTCGCCAAATTATCCTTCCGCTTCGTCTGGAGGGGGTGTCTGGTGCACGCCTTGTCGACCCTCTCTGGCCTGGGCTTGCTTCTTTCTTCCGCTCTGACGCGGGCGACAATCTCCTCAGCCTGTTCACCTTGCTGGACTAATTGTTTTCCAGGTGCGGCTTTCAGCAACTCCTATTTGAGCAAGGAGTGAGGTTTGGAGATTATGGCGACATGTTTCCACACAGGGTGGCCTGGGTCATGCCGCTTGGACATCGGAGTGCCATGTTCCGAAATCTTTCTACGAAAGACTTGACGGACTCTCCCTTCGCTGTTTTGTAGCTAAAAGGGTAGGCATTGTGACCTCCGAATCATCTTCGAAGAAGCGTGTCAGAAACAACTTCTCCAAGTCGCCCCAGTTCTTGATTGAACCTTCTGGGAGCTTCATGAACCATTCAAAGGCCAACCCTTTCAGGGTGCGATGACAGTCGCGCCAGGATGGCATCGTTATCTACCACATTCCCGGTCTGGGATTTGAAGTAGTAGATGTGCTGGTTAGGTGACCCCTTCCCGTCAAATGCTTGGAGAGTTGGAGCCTTGAACTTAGGAGGGTACGGGACTAAGTCCCACTCGGCCGGATAGGGCCGGACTACTCCAGCTTCTTGGAGGCCTTTACGGTTGGTAAGGGCCTCGAGGCGCTGCTCCAGTTGACTCATTCTTTTAGCATGAGCCTTTCCCGGGTCTGGTCACTTCTTGCCTGCGACGAGGGCTTGGACACATCCGAGGTAGATCGTCGTGTCTCGTCAGAAGATTCGGAGGGTGGGCTCCTCCCTTTCTCCCTTTCCCTTTTCGGTCTTCGGTCGGAGGAGATCTCGCTCTTTCTTCAAGCAATTTCTCAAGCATATGCTTGAGGGAGTCAATGGATCTCTGTTGAGAGGCGATTATATCCATCTGGTGCTTCTGCGTCTGCTCTAAACGCCTGGTCGTCTCCTCAGGAGTGTCGGCCATGTAGGCGGAAGCCTCCTTCTCGACGGAAGAGTTTTGAAGCCTGCGACTCCACTATAGCGGAGTGAGAACCACCCATTCTAATGCCGCGGGCTAAGGCATTATAGTCAATTAGGGGAATGGCCCCTGTCCGGGTGCGAGTGTGTTGATACACCCCCTCTGGCTCAGAGTCAGATTCTCTGAGTTGTCCATTAGTTGTTTCCCCTTGCTTCTGCTAGTCATGTTTGCAGTAAGCTCCGGTATTCAACATCTGAGAAGGTTTCTCCTCCTGTGGGAGCGTCTTCTTTTGGCTGACGGGGGAATCAGGGTCAGCTGTCTAATTAAAGACGGCTGTTGCACGCCTGACTCGCAATGGCATCCAGAGAGGCATCTGGATGAGCTATTGACAGCAGCATGGAGAAGTGGTCTGATTGGCACTCCTTTTCCTTGTCAAATAATCCCTCAATCTGTGGAGGGGGATTAAAGAGACTGGTCTCGCAACGTGGACGACGGGAGACAGTCATGTGCTGTTCAGCCTGGACACAGGTTTCAGAAACGCGGCTGTTGCGTCGCGGCTGCGTCACGCGCATCTGGCGTCTCTGTTGATATGAGACGCGACTTTCTCGTTGCTGTCTGCTGCGTTGGAGCAGAGAGACTTGGGAGAGAGTGGGCTGCGGGCCCCACGCCTGTGGGCGCGTGCTTCCTGCGTTTGACGAGACGCAGAAGCTTCGCTTTGGCGTTTGGCAAGTTGGTCTCCAGAAGCCCAACTTGGGAGTCTCTCGCGTTTGGGTCGCCAAACGCGGATCTCTCTCTCACGCACTGGACGAGGTGCGGGCAAGGCATCGGATCGTACGCTGCGTTCAACCCCCAGTCAGAAAACTAACGGTTCCGACCGAGTGTTTACGCGCGCGTCTTCTCTGTCGACGCTCGGCATTCCGGTTGCGCCGTGGAGGAAGAGAGAAGCCAACAACTTCCTGGTTTGTAGAACCAGGGGTGTTTGCCACGCGGGTCTCCTGAGAGACGCTGACGGCGGCGTTCTGTGCGACACGGTCGATCGCACCAGTAGATGTGCCGGGGACCACGCGAGCCTTCAGAGAGGCGTTGGCGCGTGTGCTCTGCGCGACGCGGTTGATCGCCGTAGAGGTGTCTGAGGTTACGCGGGCCTTCTGGGAGGCGTCGGCGCGGTGAACCAAACTTGGCACAGTGGGCAGCAGGAGCACCCGACAGAGCCTCAGATGGGCTTCAGGGGGCTGTCCACTTGAGACCCTGCGGCAGACGCGGGTCTTTGGGCTCTTAGAGCCAGAAGAGAGGAACTCTTCATACTTCGCCTTGGTCGAACTCGACGACGAGGGATTCGACCATTTTCCCCTTACGGAGAACGTCATCTTGCACCACGGTGCGCTCGTCAGGTAACGAAGGTAGTCCCCAGCGGAGTCGCCATCTCTTGTAGGGGCCGGAAAATCTGGTGGTCGGAGAAAGTGGTTTTAGCTGTAAAAGATTTCTTGATTCAAGCGAAACGATTACAACCAAAAGAACTACTCTTCCCTCTTTTCCAGTTACAAGGGAGGGAGGATGTCTGAATCTTCCCTTTGTTTAAAGCTGGGTTCTTCGTGTGGCGATGGAGAGTGAATCTTGTCTCGTTGACCAGATGACCGTCCTGGACCGTCGGGGGTCTTCTCTCTCGGTCGGTAGAAAGAGTAACTCAGCTCCGTCTACCAAAACTCTCAAAGAGAGGTAGGCGAAGAGCGGCTAGTACTCAGTAAGCTCGCTGAAGAGTCGTGCTTCCCTCTTGATGATCCTCTTGCCTGGATTCGATCGATTTTGATGATGCCTTGACCTTCTTAATTTTCGACCTTTCCCAAGTTTCGATCTTATCTCAAAGCTCTCTCCCTTATCCAAACTTCGATCCTCTCTTCATAGCAAACAAGGCTATTTATAGGGGTCTCAGGGGGGTGAAGTGCCTCCTGAAAACGCTCCCGAATGAGGGGCCACTACCCGCTACATGCGCGGTGACTGGCCCCGCAATCAGGGCAGTTGCAACTGAGACGCGGGCGTTGGGCCAAACGCGCCTTGAAGTTTGAGACGCGGGCTTCGGGCCTTCACGTCTGGATGCTGAGGCGCGGGCGTCGGGCCGACGCGCCTTGATGCTGAGACGCGGCTTCGGGCCGACGCGCCTTGATGCTGAGACGCGGGCTTCGGGCCGACGCGTCTTGATGCTGAGACGCGGGCTTCGGGCCGACGCGTCTTGATGCTGAGACGCGGGCTTCGGGGGCCGACGCGTCTGATCGTTGAGACGAGGGTGTAGAGCCAACGCGTCTTAATGCTGAGACGCGAGCATCGATTCTCGCGTCTAGAGCTTGAGACTCTGCTTCCTTAATGGCTGGTCTGTTAGTCATTTTTAGACAGCCTACACCCACACCTACATCAAATACAATAGGGGTGGTCTTTGGTACCCACACTCTTTGGGTCCATGGAGGTTAGTACTTCTCTAACCCAAACAAAATTATTTGCTAAATTAACATCATGTATACGATCATAACAAAATTTAGCAAGTGGCCCTTACGTCCACAATGTGTACAAGTGTACACATGAGCATACATGTGATGGGTGTGTCCATGAGGAGCATGTGTATGTCGTGGAGGGTGTGCATGCAAAGATGAAACTTGTTTCTTTGAAACAAAGTTTCCAAAACGTGTATAACTCATGGCACATTGGCTCAAAGTGGAGCCCAAACAATCCATATTCTTCTTTAAAACATTTATATCATTTTTAATCAAAAGAAGTGGAGCATGCAAAGGGTGATCTAGGTGAAACTACCCTAGCATGGCAAACATGTGAATCTATTTTATTTTCTAAAACTTCATTTTTCTTTAAACAAACATTTAAATCATTTGAAATAGAAATTATTTTTATTTTCAAAGCAACATTCTCTTTTAAAACAAAATCAATTTTTGAAGTTAAAACTTTGTTTTTCTTCAAAACATTATTACAATCATTTCTATTTTTCAAAATCTCATTTTCTTTTAAGGCAAGATCAAGTTGAGATTTTATGAATCCCTTTCATTAGAAATCTCCTCCTTCTCTTGCAAAACATTGTTAAGTCTAGAAATCAAATTTTTATTATCATTATTAAGGCTTAGACTTTTCTTTTTCAAAATATTATTTTTTCTATTAATTTTTCACAAACAATAGAGAGTTCTTCATTCAAAGCATTAGCATCCACATATTCATCACATGAAGAACTAGCATCAAAACTATCTAGTTGAGATTTCGATTGTACCTCAAGGGTCATTCTCTTGGACCATGAAGCATTGTGAGTCGGATTCTCCACTAGACTCCTCCGACTGGATTGGCAATTGAAGCTTGGAGGTGGATGTGGTTGTCAACTTGTTCCACACTACAAAAGCAGAATCAAAATTAGAAACAAGCATAAGATGTTCTTTTGAAAGCGTGCTTCTAATAGCCTCAAGGGCTTGTGCATTGGCCCCTATATGATTGCGATTACAAGATAGCATTTCTTGGTAGCGGCAGGGAAAACATGCAAGCCTAGGGTTTGTAGGTAAATGGACATCTTAGTCTTTCAAACAATGATGTTGGAAAATCAAACATAGGTGGGGTCATGAAGTCCATGGGTCCAAACTAAATGTGTGCAAACAAAAATATGTGCAAATGCAAATGGTAGATTAGCAAATAAGGATCTCACTCCTAGGTTGTTAAACCTAAGTATCAGGAGCGTGCTCTGTACCAATTGTAAATCACCTAGAGGGGGGTGAATAGGTGATAATGCTAATCTAGAACTAAATGCGGAAGCTAAAACAAATTTGCAACACACTTAATATAACCAACGAGTGTAGTCGAATTCCCCGTGAAGGGCTCTGGACTAACTCCTCTTGATTCCCCTAGATAAGGGTTGAGGTGCTATATGAAGCTCTCGTGGTTAAGACAAGTGAGGCACACAAACAACCAAGCATATAAGAATAAGCAATATGAATCAATACAAGGCACAACACAAGCAATATATGAATGATGCTCAACACAAATAAAGGAGAGAGGGTTAAGAGACAATGGATCAAACGCAAACACAAAGATATGTTCCGAGGTTCGAGCCCCTAGCTCTACGTCCCCGCCTTCACCGAGAAGGATTTCTAATACACTAAGGAGTACCGAACTCCTCTCTCAACCTTACAATGCCCCGAGGCAATATAAACACAATCCACCTCTACCGATGAGGGATAAGGCCGTAGCCCACACACCAAACTCCACCTCTCACTAGAGGGGAGCAAACACCACTCCGATCAACCTCTACCAAGAGGGATACAAAAAATCAAGGAGGGTTTACAACTAGTAATCACAAAGACCACAAACACAATCTCTTTTTCCACAAATAAATGATCCTATAGAATAAGATAGTGATATAGCTCAAGTGTGGAAAACAAGTGTTTTGATCAAAGAAAATCTCTTGGGAAAAATACCAAATGAATATAGAAATTTAGACCAAGAAACAAATTCCCAAAACCTATTTTCTTTGAAATAACAAAACACTTAAAACAAAAAGATAGATCTTTTTGACACTAAAACTCTTTTGAAAACTTGTTTAAAACAATGGAGAAACTCAGAAAATTTTAGCTTGAAAATCTTAGTTAAAATCCCTAAGAAATGGGGTATTTAAACCTCCTCCAAAAACTAGCTGTTTGACTGTTTCTGTCAGCCAGAACAGCTGGCGGTCGACCGCCCGGTCGACCGCCAACGGTCATAAATATGACCGTTGGAGCAGCCCGGTCGACCGCCCCGGTCTACCGCAAATTTACACAGAGCAAAACTCTCTTCACGGTCGACCGCCCGGTGGACCGTCCCAGTCCCTGGCCAGATGTTCACGGACCTGTGCACGTCGGTCGACCGGCGGTCGACCGGCTCTAGAACCGGTCGACCGGCTTGTCCACACCGACCGCCAGGGCCTGGCAGCCAGTTTTCTGGGATAGAAAAACATGTTAAAATATTTCTAAAAATTTATAAAAATAGTTTTATATCATTTTACATGGATATACAAATTGTGATAAATATTTCAAGACAAATATCAAACATTTTGAGCCATTTTTGTGTCTTACAAATATTATCAAAAATCAAAAACTGTATTTTAACAAACTTAGATTTTTCAATAAGGAAATCTGATTTTTCTTAAAACTCATGAATAGACATATCAAAATAAGTTTGTCTAAGATATGAAGCATGTATGTATATCGAACACATCTAATATACATAAAAACCATTTAAACTTATTTTGATCTAACTATTCATGAAAACCAAAATCCATAAAACGTGTGTGTTGTGCACTTGATCATATCAACTATTCTAAGCTTTACAAATGGATCTAAACACACTGAACTAAACTATGGATACCTAAGTTTTCTTGACGATCTTCATCTTCAAGTCGACTCGATCCAAACCGTGATCCACGAGCTAGACTCCAACGAGTGCAATGTATGATCTTGATGCTCGGGCTCTAGAATCACCATGTGAAAGCTTCCAAACTCCTTTGTTGAAGCTAATCACCAACTAATATCTTGATTAATGATCTGAAACTAAAATCACAAGATTATTAGTAAACATAACTACATGAGTTAATCATCATCAAAACTAGAGTGGAAGGCCTCTGGGCCAATAGAATCCACATCCACTGAAGATTGATGTGGTAAGTTTGATGGTAAGAACAATTTTGGGATGTGGAGATGTGAGGTGATGGATGCATTGACAGCGTCAAACCTCAAAAATACTCTACGTTGAAGAAAAAGCCCGAGGCTACTTCTGAAGAAGATTGAGATAAGATGAATCGAACGGCGTGTGGTCTGATAAGAACTTATTTGACACAAGACATCAAGTATCATGTGTTATATGAAACATCTACAAGGCAATTTGAGAGATCCTGGAGAAGAAATATATAACAAAAAGCATCGAGTCGCGTTTGCAATTGAAGAAGAGGCTTTATCACTTCCAGATGAAGAGAGGACTCTCCATTGGTGAACACATGAATAAATACACCAAGCTTCTTACTGACTTCGTTACGTGGATGTGAAGATTGAAGAAGAGGATAAGGCGTTGATTCTACTCAATTCTCTTTCTGACGAAGAGTGTGAGACCTTCACCCTAACTTTGATCAATGGTAAACAAACACTTAACTACAGTGATGTGTCAACTGCTCTTGTAAATTATGAAATAAGGAGGCAGGACAAGCTGCCTTCTTCTGAGGGTACATCAGCAGCAGAGGCATTGGTGATAAGAGACAGGAGTTTCAATCAGAAGGGCAAAGGTGATCGTGGGAGATTAAAGGCCAGGCTAGGTTTCAGAGATCTGAAGAAGAACAAGTGCGCCTCTGCAAAGAGGTAGGGCACTGGAAGATTGATTGTCCAAAGGCCAAAGGTAAGAAGAAGGAGTCGAAGACCGAGGCAAATCTTGCACAGGTGGTCAGTACTCAAGTCACTACTTCACATACAGGTGGATCGGACTCAGACTCATCGGTATTCTCTTTTTCCGTTATTACTCCTATTATTAGTTACTCAGGAAACTCTGAGTGGATATTAGATACTGGAGCTACCTATCATGTATGCCCAAACAGGGATTGATTTTCTAACTTTGAGAAGTTAGATGGATGTTCTGTTATCATGGGTGATGATCGCCCATGTAACATGAAAGGAATAGGTACAGTCCAGATTAAGTTGTTTTATGGGATGGCACGAGAATTAAAGGAAGTGAGGTATGTACCTCAACTTAAAAAGAATCTTATCTTAGTTGGTGTTTTAAAAACATTGGGTCTTGAGCTATCTATAAGAGATGGTGTTCTCAGATGACTAAAGGCTCAATGGTAGTTTTGAAGGGCGTCCGTCGAAATAATCTCTACTACTTGAAGGGCATTGTTTACAGGTCAAGTGGCGACTTCTACAGATTCAGATGCTTATGCTACCAGGCTATGGCATTGAGACTCAGACATACAGGAGAAAAGTCTTTACAAGCTCTGCAAAGTAAGGTCTATTGCAAGGTGTAAGAACCTGCAAATTAGAGTTTTGTGAAAAATTGCGTCATCGGAAAGAAGACCAAGGTGAAATTCGACATAGCGACTCACTGCACACAAGGGATTCTGGATTATATTCACACCGATGTTTGGGGACTTATCAAGGCAACATCTATTGGAAGTAACCACTACTTTGTGACTTTATAGATGATTATTCTAGACAATGTTGGGTATACCAGGAAGCACAAAGAGAAAGTCCTAGGATTGTTTGTGGAGTGGAAGAAGAATATGGAGAAAATCACGGAAGGAAGATCAAGGTGCTAACAGAGGTGAGAATAAGAATGATCCTTTCCTAAAGTTATGACGTGATGAGGGCATAGAAAAGCACATCGCGGTAAGGGAAATACCGCAACAAAACAGGGTAGCCGAAAGGATGAACAGTACCTTACTAAAGAAGGTCCGATGTATATTATCCAATACCGGATTATCAAAACAATTTTGGCCTGAGGCTTTGCATATATTTGCTATCTCATTAACAGGTTGCCTTCGTCTGCGATAGGAGGTAAAACTCTTCTAAAAGTTTGGTCAAGAAAAGCTTCTCAGGATTATGATTCGGTGAGGTATTTGATTGTCCGGCCTACCACCATGTTAAGAAAGACAAGTTAGACCAAGAGCGAAGAAAAGTGTGTTCATAGGATTCAAGAAAGGAGTAAAAGACTACAAGATTTGGGATCCCAAGACAAGAAGTTTATCCTCACCAGAGATGTCACATTTGATGAGATTTCAATGTTAAAGCCTATAATCTCTCAGCAGGTAGAGAGTGATGCTACTTCATCGTCTCTAGAAAGATTAGTATTATTGGAGATCATACCCACAGTGACACAGGGTACTAATCATGTAGCCGATCAGGATACTGATAATGATGAGGATCAAGGACAGGCTATGAGTGATGTCCATGAATCTATTTCAGTTGGAAGAACCAAAAGAAATTCACGTAAGCCTAGTCAGCTCACTACAGATATGATTGTGACTTATGCTCTCCTAGTCGTTGAAGAGGCGATTTCGTCTACATATAAGGAAGCTGAAATCAGTTCAAAGTCCAAGATATGGAAGGATGCCATGGTGAAATAGATGAGTTCTCTATATAAGAACGACACTTGGGAACTGACAGAGTTGCCCAAGGGAAAGAAAGCAATTGGTATAAGTAGGTATTGTACGCTATAAAGCCAGATTGGTACGCTATAAAGCCAGATTGTATTGTATTGCCCAAGGGAAAGAATATGCAAAGAAACATGGATATCTCAAAGATGATATTGTACGCTAGAAAGCCAGATTGGTAGTTAAAGGCTACGTACAACGAGAAGGCATTGACTACAACAAGGTATTCTCACCTGTTGTAAAGTACTCGTCGATTCGGATTTTGCCGCTGGTAGCACAATATAAGTTAGAACTTGACCAGCTCGATGTGAAGACCGCCTTTCTTCATGACGAGTTTGAAGAGGAGATTATATGTCTCAGCCGATAGGATTTAAAACTACAGGAAAGCAAAAATATAGTATGCAGGCTGAAAAAATCACTGTATGGATTAAAGCAGTCTCCTAGGCAGTGGTACAAGCATTTCGACAGTTTCATAAAAGAAAAAGGTACGCACGTAGCTATTATGACCCATGTGTGTATTACAATAAGCTACCCAGTGGAGAGTATTTCTATTTACTGTTGTATATAGACAATATGCTCATCGCTTCTAGGAGCAGATCCGCAATAGATAAATTGAAGAAAGACTTATTTTTCGAGCTCGAGATGAAGGATCTTGATGAAGCGAAGAAGGTGCTAGGCTTGGAAATTGAGTGGGACCGAAGGAGTGACAAGGTTAGCTTAACATAAAAGGGGTATTTACAGAAGGTACTTCAGAGGTTCAACATCAACGGTGATACAAAATCTGTAAGTATACCATTGACTCCTCATTTCAAGTTAAAAGCAACTATGTCTCCTACTACTGTTGAAGAACGTGAGTACAAGACTCGTGCGCCGTATGCTAGCACAGTTGGTAGTTTAATGTATGCAATGGTGTGTACAATGCCTGATTTGTCACAGGCTGCCTTGATGATTAGCAGATATATGCATGATCCCGATAGGGGTCATTGGAGCCAGTAAAGTGGGTTCTACAGTACACCAAGGTTACCATAGACGTTGGTTTAGTATTTGAGAAGGATTTTACGAGTAAGTAGAAGTGTGTTAGATATATTGATTCCGACTATGCAGGAGACCTTGACAAATGCCGGTCTACAACGGGATATGTGTTTACATTGTCTCAAGCACCGGTGAGTTGGCGCTCTATTCTACAGTCTACCGTTGCATTGTCTATGCGGAGGCTATGAAAGAGGCAATATGGCTTCCAGGGTTGCTCGATGACTTAGGGATTGATCGATGACTGTTGAAGATCAACATTGATAGTATGAGTGCATCTATTTGGCAAAGAACTAGGTGTATCATGCAAAGACGAACACATTGACGTCAGGTTCCACTTTATTCGGGAGATTCTTGATGAAGGTAACATTGAGTTACTAAAGATTCACACAAAGGAGAATCCCGCTAATTGCTTACCATGGTGGTTTCGGGAGTGAAATTTACACATTGTAAAGAGATACTTCATATCCTTCCAGTTCCTTGAGCTCGGTGAAGCTCGTTTGGATGAACTACAGATGGGTTGATCCCTTGGACAGGGTATATAGGTAGCCATACATATGCAGCTCCTTTCGAGTTGACATGTACTATGTTGAATTTGGCTCAGATTTGAGAAATCTTCACCGAGATGGAGAATTGTGGGGAGAGAGAAGATAAAAGCTTGATGGAAGTTTTTTTAATTCATCAAAAAAGATAGTGCAGAGATCGGAGTTCAAAAGGAGCGAGAACGCAGTCCATATGCAGCTAGAACTGAGTCGGTCGACACCCGGACGACCGGCATGCACAGCTTGGTGCACAGCAGCAGTTCGGTCAACGAGCGGTCGACCAACTAGCACGAGCCCTGTTTCTGCTGGGGTTCGGTCGACCGACCAGTAGAACGAAGGAAAGGTCGACCGCCTGAAGCGATCGGCCGACATACAGATCTACTGGTCCTATTAGAATTCGAACTCCGTTTTTGATTTGGAGTCGAATCAAATTGTGGCTTCCTAAAACTCTAGGACTCTTTGGCTATAAATTAAGGGGTATAGCCCCTATGAATTGTAATCTGTAATTGATCATTGAATCAATTAGATCTCTCGCTCCCTTGCCCCGAGGACATAGGCAAATTGTCAAATCTGTTAAATATTGTGTTTAGCTTTCTCTCTTGCTTAATTGTTTTTATCTTTTAGGTACTTCTCTGGTGTATCTCTCTCTGTTGATTGGGCTTTCTCATTGATTGTTGCACCTGCTCGCAACATTGCTCTCCTCCATACCAGTCAACTCGTGTGTAGGTGCCTTCTTGTATCTAGATTCATCCCCGCTCCAAATCTGATGGACGATTTCCCACGTTGATTACTTGGTTGGGCTTTGCACAATACATATCCACCAACGACCTCAACGTCGCCACCTCCAGATCATCAGCCTTTGCGAAAAGCAAGCAATCATTTGCGAAGGCCAACTGCTTCACCTTAATACCTCCTCATTTCAACAAAAACCCCGAGATAGTCCTCTGTTCTGCAGCCGCCGTAAAACTTCTCGTCAACACTTCCATCCCTGTAATAAATAGATACGGTGAAAGTCGGTTTGTCGCGGCCCCCTTGAAGAATTGAACTAGTCTGTGCTTTCCCCGTTCACCAAAACTAGAAAGGCCATGGAGGAGACGTAGGCCACAATCCACCCTTCCCATTTCCGATTGAAGCTAAACTAACTTGGGACATTGCATAAGAATTTCCATCTCATACTATTCTAAGCTCTTTGCATATCAAGCTTGATCACCAATAGATGTTATTAAGACTAGACTCCTCCATCGAGTGCAGGATCTCCTGAGCTAGCATGCAACTATGAGTAATGCTCCTTTCTTCGACAATGCCACTTGTTCCGGAGAAATAATTGTTGGGAAAATGAAGAATTAAACAGTGAATTTTTGAGCTAAATTAAGGCGAGATCCGTTGATGGAATTAACCGGATAACAGTTGGAGTGTGTTCTCCTTCCATTAGGGATGAACTTAGTATATTTACATGTTCAATTCCATTTTAGAATGATTGAGATATTCAAGTCTAAAGTTTACTTTCTTCAAAAGCTAAAAGGGACTAAAAGTAGCTAAAAGCATTTAGTCCCACATTTAGTCTTTTCTTTCTCTACAGCGGATAATCCTCCAAAGTTAATGCAAATATCTCCCTTATATTTGTCTTCGTCCTGCTTTATTGAAATCCTGTGAAAATACTAATTGACTACGGTTTAAGCGTACAGTGATTTGGTAGTGCTATTCAAATACCGTGAAGGAGTGTTGTATCTTGGGAGAGCAGCGTCCAGTAACCCTTTAGCATCGTGGCGGAGACCAACGTCCAGTAACCCGTTAGCACCGTGACGGGAGACGTAATTGTCTGGAGACTTTTAAATAGAATTGTTGTCTAAAATTTTGTTTTACTAAGACATTAATTCTTCTTTCCATCCTTTCTCTACAGTGGATAATCCCCCAAAGTTAATGTAAATATCTTTCTGAAATTTGCCTTCGTCCTGCTTCATTGAAATTCTGTGAAAACACTAATTAACTGCAGTTTAACCGTATAGTGATTTGATAGTGCTATCCAAATACCGTAAAAGAGTGTTGTATCTTATGAGACCAGTGTTCAGTAACCCATTAGCACCGTAGCAGAGACCAGCATTCAGTAACCCGTTAGTACCGTAGCGGAAGACGTAATTATCGTAAGGAGATTCGCTACATGCGTACCTCAATCCAATTGCTGTATAAGTGAACTAACGTTCTTTATACAGAGTTTATACTGAAATATTTATGCTCATAAATATTACAGTATAATGAAACTGACTAATACTAGTCTAATTGGCGTTTAACCAAAGAAGATAATTGAAATGTGGTTCTGTAATTAAGGAACGTTTTACTGAACGGAAAACCTCCCACCTAATATTCACCGACCTAACTAATTAGATCAATGATATTAATTAGTCAAATCTATCCTGCACCCAACAATAATCTTGTGGAGAACGTTCTGCAACCAGTTAACAAAGATCTTCTATCACCAGTTTGTATATGTCATTGCACGGCCGGTCAAACTATAATGCTCAGGCTTCACTGGCTTCTCCTGCTTGGCAATCAACACAATGAAAGTGGAGTTACATCGGCATGGCATCATGCCATGGCTGAAAAAGTGACAATTGCCACAAGGACATCTCTCCCAGTGATGTGCCAAAACCCCGAGAGCCCATCCGGTCCAGCCGCCTTGTTACTAACCTCCCTGGTAAGCAACTCAATATCAACAGGGGAAATCAATTCAAGAATACTTCACTCCACGAGCCTATCCCCATCTTCCTCAACATCCACATCCCCCCCACATATCCTTAAAGCAGCTATCTCCACCGGATCTTCTCCAAAGTCTCCATCCACACCCAGAATCCTGTGAATGCCATTCTGATTCCTCCTCACCAACATGGAGCAATGGAAAAAAAAAAAAATCAAGTGTTAGCATCTTCCTCCTTGAGCCACGCTATTCTCAACTTCTACTTGCAGAATATCTTCACATCTCGAAGTGCATTGTGATATTTTGCTGTGGCCTCACGTAGTTCATCAGGCCTCCCGTCACCTACCTCCTTATGCTGCATATCCGAGATCCCCTTTTCTAGCTTTGGCGGTTCATGGATGTTGCCTATCGAATTCCTGCTCCAACCCGAGGCCCTTCTTCAGTTTGGAGAGCTTCTTGGATATGCGAAAAGCAGAGAGCCTCATGTCTAACCAACACCATGAATGTCTCACCACCTCATCTGCACTCTCCTTGTTCAACAAGATCTTCTCGAACTTGAAAGGCCTCCTTCTGGAGCTCCACCTATCCTCCCATTCCCACCGCAATTGGGCAGCGGTCAGAACCGGTAGTGCCCGCAAAATAAAGTCTCAGTGCATCTGAACAGAAGGCCCTGTCCAGCCTCACCCGGACTCTCCGTCTCCCTTGCTGATTGTTGCACCAAAATAAAAGCAGGACCCGAGAATCCAAGATCAATACATTCCCTCAACTCCTTCATACCTCTCTTCAGCTCGAACTCTTTACCCCCTATTTTATCTTCCTCATTCAGAATCACATTGAATTCACCAATAGCCAGTATAGGAATGTCCAAATCGCACACCTACAAAATAGTTTGCCGCACTAGTCTTCTATCCACGTTGACGTTACTAGCATAGATTCTGCGCCCAGAACAATGGAAGCTCAAAAGCATGTCTCTCTCCCTACTGTAGTGATGCCCACCTTTCTGTCCCCCGATTTCCATAGCACCACAAGGCAGCCCGAGAGACCAACAGAAGGGATACGAGCAATACGCCAACTCATCCCTGAAGAAAGAGCAAATATCATCCCAAGTGTCATCCCAAACTAAAGTGTCATAAAGAAAGATGATATCTTGCTTGAATCATCTCCTCAGTCGAGAATATATTTTTCGAGGCGCATCCTTCATCGCCCACGCACGTTCGATCATTTCAACAATGACAGAAATTGGAGGTCCCAAGACCCTTGGTTGGCAACAGTATCGAGATATTATCACCTTCGACAGCAGCTTCACCTGATGATTCCGTCGCGATTGGCATTCTCATCTCATCCATGATCTCGATATTCATCAAAGCTTTCTAGCTCTCCCGTAACCCTCTTTGCTTCTCTCATTTGGTTCCAATCCTCTGCACCTGCTAGCGAGCCCACCTTAATCTTTGCAATAATAATTTAATTTCTAATGATCACCCGAATCCATTATATATTTTTGTTGTGCTTGTCCCTGCAACAAGAGAAGGGATTTCAGTTGATGGCAACACAATTGCAATTTGTATTCCCCAAGTAAAATAGCCTGCTGATAGTAAAGGCATCCAAAAGATAGTTAAATGTGAGGATAAGCGGTTCCGTCACCAAATACGTTTAAACAAGATATAGAAACTTTCAAGCACCAATGTAGAAACTTAACAATGCGAAAAATCATGAATCATCGAAGTTCTTTATGACAAATGTAAAGTCACCAGGCGATCCACCACCAGCTCTGAAAAATTCAACTTGTGTCCATTGCTTCCTTGTCGAACAAATTCATCAGTTTAGCTCAAACATACATCACTGCAACAAAACTTGTGCAACTCACCAGTGGGAGAGAACACACCCCCCTTGTGTGTATTTACATGTCAAAATATTATTCATCTCTGCCGTTCGAAAACAAGAAATCACAGAAGTTTAGTATTATACATAAAATTACAACATATACATAATAAAGTTATGAAATGTACAGATACATGTTTGTACAAGTGTTTCAGTAGCTAACAAGTCCGGCAGTGTACATTAAACATTCAGCAACAGCAACAAACAATACTGCAACGTGAATACCAGTAACATTTGGCTATATTCCCACCCATAACTTCAGTAGCTGCTAGAACCCCCAATGGATCGAAAGAACCTTATCAAACATCCATAAACATCGTCTTTTGCTTTAACGCTCATTACGAAATCAATGTGACCATATGCTTGGATGTACAACAATTCAGGCTCAGACCTTCGTGCTTTTATAGTCCGTTTCACACCAGTCACATCAGCTAGGGCATCACTACCTCCATAGCCCATCCACAAGGGCAGCAACTCGGGGATGTCTTTTAGATCAAACGCTGAGGTATGCATATGACCATATCGTCTCAGATCCCGAACAATCCATAGTCATACTTAGCAAAAGTACCCTTCCGAATCACCGCCACGATATATAGACAAGATAAAGAGTTTCAACAAGAAGTTTACAACAAAATACAGAAATAACTTTTTGTACTAATGTGTAACTGCTATGTCTAAGATTATAGCCTTGTGAGACTAAATGGACAAGAAATACCGATGAGCAGTCATTTTAAATACTTGGGTTCTATTATCCAAAAGGATGGGGAGATCAATAGTAATGTCAACTATAGGATCCAAACCGGCTGGTTGAAATAGAGGAGCGCAACAGGAGTTTTATGTGATCATAACATTCCGTTATGGCTGAAGGGAAAGTTTTATCAGGCTGCTATTAGACAAGCTTTGTTATATGACACATAATGTTGGGCTATAAAGAGATATCATGCCCAGAAGATGAGTGTAGCAGAGATGCGTATACTTTGTTGGATGTGTGGTAACACGAGGAAAGATAAGGTGAAAAATGAGGTTATTCGTGCTAAGACAGACGTAACCTCTATAGAAGAGAAAATCAAGAAAACCATCTACGATGTTTTGGTCATGTGCGACGTAGACTTACAGATGTGTCAGTCCGGCGAGTAGAACATATCAAATTAGGGCAAGTTAAAAGAGCGCAGGGAAGACCGAAGAAAACATGGATGGAGGTAAAACGACAAGATATAGAGGCTAAAGTTTTAGTGAAGACATATTGCTCGATAAGAATGAGTGGAGAAAGCTGATCCATGTGCTGATCCGGCGTAATTCTCTTTTGGTTCATGTAGCCTACCCCAAATACTTAGGACAAATGGCTTAGTTGTTATTGTTGTGTAACTGCTATGTCCAGTGATTGATGGGTGATTTATTTACCTCAAGTCAACCATCACAGTTCCCTGCTTTTTTAAAAAAAAAAAAAATGAGGACAGTTCGCGTAAGCTAGTGCAAGCGAAATTTGAAGAACTTCAGACCTTTTGTCATTACATAAAAGTTTTATCATTGTACTATAATGTAACTTTCCATCCAGTGTTGCAGCAAGGATGAGCTTCCAGCTAGACTGTAGAGATGGAACCCCATCATAGTCATCATTGCCTTCTCCCCCCAAATGGCGGTCTCCTTCAAAAGTTTCAAGCTAGGCCGGAATCTTATGGTTGGTATCATATATTTTATATAGTTTTTTTCCCACGAAATTCCAGACAAAAAGGTTCCACGGCACACCGGCATAGAGACTCGCAAGCACACAGCCGTGCCCACAACAGATCCACAAGCCACAGTGCAACACATGCTTGCCTTTGCAATCCATGCTAAAACAGCACCGCACAAAAACGATTCTTAATGCTGTAGCGCCACTTTGTGGGGTACTGAATCCCTGGTATAAGTCCTAATGGAGGAACACACACACACCCACCCCCACCCCACACTCATATGACTCGGACAGCCAGGTTAACCTAGGCCCTACAGCATACCCTCATACTTTATTTTAAATTGAAATCTCAATGCCCCATGGATAGAATAGAAGCAAGCTAATTACGACGCAATAAACATGTGATCTAAAGCCAGAATCTCTAATGATAAATATGCTGCTACATTGTTGGTTTATAGAGTTTACAACCCAAAACCTGACTGTTAAACTTGATCCTTCTTGTCTTAAACCCTTTGTCTACATTTCTCGACTTTCTCTGAACTCTAGAAGAGGTTTGAGGTGTTTTGAAGTCCTTCAAACACAAAAAAAAACATGAAACATGTATAATCTGACATGTGGTAGGTTCATTTATTTGTGATCTACTGATTATTATACCTAGATATTACTCCGGGTTAATTGTTAACTTGTGAGTGATAAAGAAAATTACGGTACTTGGACTGTTAATTTAGTTTAATTTCATTACATGTTCAAAAATCAAAATGTTATTTATGTAACTTTGTTTATATAAATCGTGTTCCCCATTGATAATTGACTGTTAACTGTTCTTGTATGCTCTTATTTGTTGTCAACTTAGTTGCTAATGTTAGCCTTTCATCTCACTGATTGTGATTAATTGTCACTTGTCATTACACTATATTTTACATATTTTAAATTTTTCCTTGCTTTTAATTTTTCCATCCTATTTTCAACTAAAATCTTTTCCCTTCCTGCAGCTGTGGGCGCATATGCACCGCATAAACCCACATATGAACTACATAAACCCTATATGCAGTGTGAAAGCCTAGCTGTGAGCGGCCATGAATACGACTTTTCTGTAATCTTGACTTATACTAGAAGCATTTAAAATAAATAACTCCTCTGGTAACTGATTTTCGTCTTTGTTCATTGGACTTTTAATTGTAGTGCAATTTCTATTTTTGGAGGTGTTAATGGTGTTCCAAAGATTGAAAGAAAGAGCTGAGGTCTAAGCCTCATACTCTAATCAGCAATACATAAGCTATGTAGTATTGGTACTCCTATCATGGAGCCGTGTCGTATCTGAAACGTGTCTGACACACGTGTCATGTGTATTTTTAAGAATTCATCACGTGTCCGCGTGTCGTGTCCATTTCAATGTCTCCGTGCATCATAACCCACAGGCAATGTGAGACTAAACTGAAAACACCAATACAGAATCTCTCTCTTAATACTTCAGCTCAAGCTGGAGCATATATATCATACATGCCTAACTTGTCACAAATAAAATCTGCTCTTATTCTACAAAGTGATTTAGTAATAATATCTGTTAACTGGTATCTTGATGCTACATGTTTCGCCACAATAATATTTGCCTCAAGCTTCTTATGAACTATATGATAATCAACCTCAATATGTTTGGTTCTCAGATGGACACATCATTTTCAACAATTGTATTGATTCCTTGTTGTTGCCATATAGGGGTTGTTTGGTTAGAGCTCGAAGTGAGGAAGTAGTAATAGTTCCCTTTGAAACTTGAGAATTGGTAAGTTTTTCAGTTTTTGAATGTTGTTGAGAAGTTTGATTTGGAAAATGTTATGTCTTTTCTGGTGTTTGGATACTAATGTGAAAGTGAAAGTGAAAAAGTTGAGCACAAAGTTACCGCAAAATAATATTAAAAAAATTAATTATAAAAAAATGGACTGTAATTAGAATGCAGGTGAGATTTACATGACCACAAAATTAACTGTAGCACCTTATAAGTGGGAAAATGATTGTGTAAAAGAGAGAGATAAAAGGAAAAGAGAAAAAGAGAGGTTTTCTCATTTTTTTCCCAGTGTTTAGATGAACAATGAAAGTGGGAAATGAGGCCTCCTACTTCCTCACTTCCCTATGCATCCAAACAGTTCCATAGTCTCATGGGACACTCTGGGGGAAAAACCAATCTATGTTAATAAATCTTGATCCAAATCAGCTCTAAGTCACATTGGTCATCGCCCTGTACTCTGACTCTACATTAGCCCGAGAGACCACACTCTGCTTCTTACTTTTTCATGACACAAGATTTCTTCCAAGAAAGACACTATATCATGTGATCGACCTCCTAACCTTGCTCAGTCTGCATCAGAAAAGAATGCTACTCGAATGTATCCCTGATTCGAATAGAGAAGTTGTAACAGCTTGATTTTTTTTTCAAATTCCTAATTTACGCCTTAATCTCTAATTAGGAGATAATAACCAGTAATTTAAAACCCTAATTTGCAACTTTTAAGTAATAGAATAGTAATAGACTCGATAATCCACGAGACGTTAATATTAAGGTAATTAAGTGGAAAAATTAAAATCTAATAAATCTCTATGAACAAATGATATTGAAAATTATTTGGAATGAGAAGTGAATATTTTGTTTAAACGTTGTAAATTGTGGGATCAAGTGTAACACCCGAAATATTAAATCTTGATTTTATAATTTTAAATATTGATTATTTAAAATAATCTCATAATGATCGAAAATCGCAATTGGAGCCGGCATTTGAAACCGATAATTCATAAAATAATAGAAAAGAGGGTTAGTGGGATGATGAATTGATATGTGAATAAGCCCATACAAACATAACTGGATTCCATATGTACACATATATGGAGTTGTATATATAGGAATATATATATACACACATATTATTGTATGAAATATAAGAGTATATACATTTGACCCACCACGACTCTATGAGTTACATACAAATTATTAAATTGATACACAAGTTAGTGGAGAGGGGTGACGAAGCTTAATTAAGCATGCAATGGAGTATTTAGAGAGATTAACTATCACAGCAAGTAATTATATATGGTAGTCAATGTATTTCATTATGGTATTAAATGAAGAGTTAGTTGAGGTGATATATAGTACATCCCTTGATGGGAGGAAGGGTCAGCTGTCAAAGTTTTGTGAGAAGTGAAAGTGAGGTGGCGTGAGAGGAAGAGTAGTGGGGTGGTAAAAAATTTATTGACGGGGAGGTGTATATCATTATAATTTATATATGAGACAGTACCAGCTTCACTCTCTCTCATCCATCTTCTCTCTCCCCCCTCCCTCATACTCTTACTCTCTCTTTTCTCTCTTAAATACAATGGCAGAAGGGAGGAGCTGGGCTCACCGGAGGACGGTCGAGGCAGCGCGGCCAGGTCGGCACCGGCCAGGCGCCATGGTCTGAGGGCGTCCCGAAGAGCACAGGGGAGGAGTCAGAGAGGCATAGGGCCTGGCGCGGCGGCAGGCGCACTCATGGGCCGAGCCGACATCAATCGGGGTGGCGGTGACCGGTAGGTAGCGGCACGAGTCCTCCCCCACTCTCTCTTTCTTTCTCTCTTCCAATTCTCACTCTATATCTCTCTCACTCACTCTCCTCTCTCTCTTGGGCTCCGGTCAGACGGCGAGCCACGGGGGCTGGGCGGTGCGGCGTCGGTCAGGCAGCGCCGGAGTGGTGGCGCTCCACGATGACAGCGCAGGTGCTATTTAAAGAAGAAGAAGAAGAAGAAGAGAAGAGGGTTTTGGGTTGTGGATGCAATTGAAACCCAATCTGTTATGGCACCCGACCCGATTAACCTAAAAGGTAAAGTTTTGTTTGCCCCCTAGGTGTTTTAATTAATTACATTTTGGACCCCCTAAAATTTTAAATAGCCCGTGGACAATTTTAAATATTTTGTATCTAACCCTAAATTGTTAGTTTGGTTTTCGCGTGATAACTTGACCATCCGAAGTCGGATTCTGGCGATTATTAAGTCGTAGCGACCATAGAAGAGAGAGCTACATGTTTGTGATGCTAATTAATGGAATTATACAAAGGTAAGTGGGGTTTCTAATAATTAAAGTTTATTTTGCGATAAATGCAAATAAGATTTCCCGATGGAAGAATAAGCTTAAATATTGAATTGAGAGTGTGGTATACAAAGGCATTGACATGAATTAAACAATAGATTATATTAATAAGAATGTAGTCAATTGTTGTTATGAAAATCATGCTTGATTGGTATTATAAATGAGGTATAGTTGGTTGAATTGGTATGATTAATACTTGGGTAGACATACTAATACGTGTAAGTATGGCTGATGAATATGTTGCTTGTTTATAAGCACTTGATAGAACTATTAATATCTGTGCGCATTACTATTAAATATATTTGAAGAAAGGGGCTGGTATAGCACCGAAGGAGGGGGAAGACGGGGCATAGATACATTATATTAATGGAGGAAAGGACATGTATTTGCATGGGCGGAGTGCAAAGACGGTGCTATAAATATATATACATTGGAGGAAGGGACCTGTATTGCACGGGCGGAGTGCGAAGACGGTGTTATGATATACATATATTGGCATATTTACAAACGATTGAGAATGGATGTCCATGTGTGCAGTGTTTTAAATATCGGATATCGGCGATATATCGGTCAGCAAAATTATATACCGGATATTGAATACTGGGTGATATAGCGATATGGTACTCAATACCGGTTGATATATCAATAGTCAATACATATAAGACATTATTAAAAGAAATAAGGTATTATCCAAACATCATATAAAAACATCATTGAAATACTATGATGAACAAAGAATAAAATAAAACGATCTCTCAAGAAAAAAATAATAATAATTATCCAAATAAGTAACTATATCGGTAGATATATCAGATGTTCATCTCGGATATCGGCCGATATATCGGCCCATATCGGTCCAAAATGATATCCGGTAAATTTTTGCACTTATCATATCATTTTGGATAAAATGCTGGTATCTTGGCCGATATATATACCGGTATATCGGCTGTGATACATATGTATGTGTGATATATATGTGTATATATTATGGGTATATTGATGTGTGTTACTGTGTATGATAATGTAGACATCAGAATACGGAGCCACTAAATTGAAATAAAGACATTGACACTGGATACTTATACACGCATCAATACAAATTAAGCAATAGCTGGAAACAAATAGACAATCAAATGTGAAATTAATTTATCACGTATTTCATGTATCACACACATCGTACTTTCATGTTTCATGTATACTACACACTATTATACCATGCTCTAATTAAGAATGAAATTAACGTCACTCTCTGAGCTATTGAGCTCACCCCTCTAGTCTGAATATTTTCAGGTCCAAGCAAACACCTAATCGAAGGACATCAGGAGTATAGCACCGGATTATTGCCAAACACTCTGGATGGATATTAAAGTTGATGTTTTTATATTTGAATCTTTTGTTTGTATGGACATGTTTGTTTTGTATAGATTTAGAAATTTTGGTGTAGAAATAGTTGGATTTATATTGTACATGTTAAGGGTTATGTATAGATCAATTATTCTGAATTAAGATTTTTGGAACGTTTTTAACGATCCTTTATTAATTGGATTATTTTCTTGGATTGATTAGTTGGAACAAGTGTGAATGGTTTATTTATGTATGTAGGCGATATCAAGCCAGAATTGTGATATAAATTGAGTGGCATGTGTTTGGTACGGAGAAAAATTCGGTGTAAAGTTTCCTTGAATCAATTGAAAGATTACAACGGACTAATGCTCCGACTATAAGGGAGGGAAGATGTTGAGTCTTTAATCTCCCCTTTGTTTAGTGCTGGGTTCTTCAAGTGGCGATGGAAAGTGAATCTTGTTTTCCGTTGACCGGGTGAACGTCAGGAACTTCGGGGGATCAACTCTTCGGTTGGCGGATGGAGTAACACAGCTCTGTCGACCAAAATCTCAAAGAGATTGTAGGCAAAGATTAACTTGTACGCAGCAAGTCAGTTGAAGAGTTGGGCTCTCTTTCCTTCTCTGTGGAAGCTCTCAAGTCAAGTTCTTCTCTGATCTCCAAAAAATCCGACCCCTTCTCCATAGCAACGGGGCTATTTATAGAGGTTTCAGGGCGAACGTGCCCCCTAAAAATACTCCATAATGGGGGTTAACTTTCCCCGTTATGTGGGCCATGATTGACCCCATAACCATGGCAGTTACAACTGAGACGCGGGTTTCAACTCTCGCGCCTTGGTGCTGCGGTGCTGCTGAGACGCGGGTGTCGACCCACGCGCCTTGGTGCTGCAGTGCTGGCTGAGACGCGAGTTTTGACCCACGCGCCTTGGTTGTGCAGTGCTGCTGAGACGCGGGTTTCGACCCACGCCTTGGTTCTGCAGTGCTGCTGATACGCGGGTTTCGACCCACGCGCCTTGGTGCTGCAGTGCTGGCCGAGACGCGGGTATGACGCGGGTGTCGACCCACGCGCCTTGGTGCTGCAGTGCTGGCTGAGACGCGGGTTTCGACCCACGCGCCTTGGTGCTGCAGTGCTGGCTGAGACGCGGGTGTCGACCCACGTGCCTTGGTGCTGCAGTGCTGGCTGAGATTAACCCTGCGTCTGGAGCTTGGGACTCTGCTTTTTGGTGCCTTGTCTTTTAGTGATCTTTAGACAGCCTACAGAACCCCCTCCAAAATTTTCGATATTCCGCAGTTAGCTGGGACGGATTTCGAAATACTTTGGACTCTAGTGAATCCACTCTTATGATTGGACTGACAATGCTCCGGGCTTGATCTTGTTTGGAGTATGGCCTTCTTGAGTGTACTGTAGAACTCTTTGAAGCCGCCAAAACTGATCGCGTGGAGTGTCTAGATACACAGTCTAAACCTCCCCGATGCTTTGAGTTTGTCGTTGGTGTACTTTAAACTAGGGGTGGACAGTCGTCTGCTTGTGCCAGTGTACTGTTGAACTGAATTGCAGAAGCAAGGACTGAGCGCCAGTTCTGTGGGTGTAGGGATAATACTGCTTTTGACGCGCCTCTTATAAGGGTGCATCTTTTGGGATGACCACGCGAGCATTACTCCATGAAGTAGACGCGACTTTGGCGCTTCGGAGAGACGCGTCTTTTGGAATGAAGACGCGGCTTTCCGGACGCAACTCTGGCTTAGTTGAGAAGATGCGTCCATCGGAGGGACGCGTCTCTTGGGATGAAGACGCGACTGTTGGGTGCGAATCCGTGCCATGAGTATGTTGCCACGTGTCCTGTTGATTGAGGGGACATCTTCTTTTTGGCGTGCGAACTTCACGCTGCACTTAATGCACTGTCCACGCGTCAGGCGGTGATTAGGCATCGAGCCAAGCGCCGCGTATCTTTGCGAATCATCGTGCCTATAAAAGGCAACAGTCCTTCAAGAGTCATCATTAGACTCTCCTTCGTCTTCATGTGCATCTGTTAGGGTTTGAGAAAGGAGCTTCCTTTGTTCTCTTTTCCTTCATCTAACATCGTATCCTTGATCGCCATGGCACCAAAAGCCAAGCATACTGCTTCGTCTTCAAAGGCGGTCGTCCCTGAGACTCAGAGGGGCGGTTCCTCCATGCAGGAAACCCCTCTTTCAGGTATAAGAAGCCATCGGACTTGATTTCCACCATTAAAGGGGTTTACAGAGTTTTTTTTTTAACTCTTAAATCCCTTTTGAATGTGAACCGCCAACGCGGGCTTATGCCCGTTGTTTGATCATCAGGCGCGGTTCTTGAGTCGATAAACAGGACGCAGGTTTGATGACCTCTGCTTCTTTTATCTGCTCGAATCTGCGTCTGCTTGTTGAACACAGGGCCCAAATGAACCTTGCGTTTTGGATTCAACACTTGGAATATTTCTAAGTGTGAAAGATTCAGACGCAGATTTCTTACGACTCTTGCGTCTTGTGAAATTAGATGCTGGTCTCATGAATCTTGCGTCTGAGTCTAATACTTAGAATTTTTTCATAAGTCTTGGACTTTCAAAAATGCGAGTTCATGCTAGCCTCGCGATCTTTGGATCTGGACGCAGATTTTAATGATCTCCGCGTCTGGGTTCATTTCTGCGTTCGAGTTATAAACACTTAATTATTTTCTTTCTGATCAAGTATTATTCTCTTTTGCAGTGCGATATTCCTCCAACCCTCTCTCCAAGAAATGTCACTTCGGGCACGTAGGCGGTGCTGACCGCAACCTAACCTTCGTGTTGCAGAGGACTGCTCCTGTGACTGTTGACAAGTCGAAGGAGCGAAGGGAGAAGATCTCTAAGGTTGACATGAGGACCTTCCAGGAAATCATGACCTACGTAGATTTTGAGACGGATTCACGTATTCCGTTAAAGAAGCCCGTTTTCTTCTTTGGGGACAACATTGGCGAGGGTGATGACATCTTTCATGACGGCGATTACAAGTGGCTTCGCCAGATAGGGGATAGGAAATTCTTTCTTCCCAATATGGAGAGAATGTATCCTTTATCCTATCTCCAGCACATGTCTGTCCCCCGGCAATGGAATGGGAGCTTGCCCGATCTGTCCCCAGTGTCTCGCTCGGCATACTGGGCGCCAGGAAGGTGCATCCTGGCGGACACGGAAAGGAAGTTTTTGGCTTGTTTTCTAGATTACTCAGGTCTGAGTACCCAGTAGGGGAAACTCCTTAGCTCAGCACTACTTTCATCAATGAATTCATGAAGGTGGGGGGTGACTTTCCCGTTGACTTCCGCCCGCTTGGGTGGGTTCATTCCTCCGACAAGTCTTGGTGGGGCAAGATGGTGGGCTTTTTCCTCGCCGAACTCGGAGGTCTGTTAGACCAGGTGGGACTGTACCAAGCGGTCAGAGCTGTGCAATATGGCATCCCGCAGAGTTCCCACAATTTTTACGGGATTCTGGAGCATTACAACCCTTTGACGGGGACATTCTTCACCCCGGTCGAAGAAATGGGGCTCGCCCTGCATGAGCTGTATGAAGTTTCGGGGCTGGTTATGGGAGATGCCCCTTATGAGGAATACGTCCCCACTTCCGAGGAGCTTCATCTCTTGAAGAAAGAGTGCCCTCGGGTATATGAGACCTACTGGGAAGTGTTGTGCCACTTCCACATCTGCGGTCAAATAACCTCCTGGAGGACTAGGGGAGTTAAGCAGATGTCTTGGGCGAGCTACCTGTTTAATGGTATAACTGAGAAAGATCACTCAGTGACCATTCTAGCTCCCAGCTCCGAGGAGGAAATCGCCGAGAGGATTAACGCCTCTGTGAGTTCTTACACCACAGAGTCGAATGAAGACACTTTCAAACCTGACACGGTTTTTGAAAGTTTACATCACCAGGCGCAGATCCCTATTTCTAACCGGGCGCTACTGGCGGGATTCCTCATGCTGTAGCTGAAGCGCTGCGTAGTGCTGACACTGCCACATGAAGTAATTGTTGTTGATGTGGTGTACCCGACGGTGCTGTTGGCCTACGGTAGGTCAATCGCTCTCCTTCCAGCAATGGTGGCCGGAATCCAAAGTGGGTTGATGGCCCTGACTCAGAGCCTGTGCAGAGTGGAGGCCATCGTCGACTCCCACGGTAGACCGGAGGTTGACTCGGAGGGGAGGCCGAGAGTAAAGACCCCTAACCCCCGGGTCGAGCTTCCTTACACGTACCTAATGGCTTGGTACGTTATGCACTGCCCTTCACTGATGACGCCAGTGTCCCGATCCGAGGGGTTTGTCCCTTTTGTGCAGCGGCTGGAGAACTCGAGCTGGTCCAGCAACTATATGTTCTACGTTTGGAAATGTATTCTGAGCGTTTCAAATTACCATCTCAATCGCTGCTTCCCCGAGATTACAGATGTTGCTTATGGGGATAAGTTCGCCGACATTGTGGGTCTGGACGACTTCACGAGGCTGCCATCGGGAGTCTTCTGATGGCTTATCAATATCCGGCCCGGGTACCTGCTCTTTCGGCAAGGGAACTCGTGCACGATCGAGCCTTATATGCCGAATCGTTTTGCCCGACAGTTCGGCTATGACCAACTATATGTCGGCAACCCTAACGCCCAACTCGCCTTCAGTGAAAATTTGTTTGAAGGTGCTCGGGCCTGGTATTACAGCGTGGCTGGGGGGACAAAAGCTCTTTATAGCTTGCCTCACAAGACGCCAAACTGTTATGCAAGCCTTGGTTTCTGCAGTTGGTACTTCCAGGCTAACAAGATACCTGGCTACTCAATGGAGCGTTCATGCATCAAGAGCATTAATGCGTCCTATGAGGAGAAATTGGCATCCAACAAGCGCATGCGGGGTATCGATGAATACCAGGCGGCTAAGAGGGAAGCCAGAGGGGAGACGCGGGTGGAATCGATAGCAGCAGCACCTAGGGAGCAGCCTGCTAGAAGGCGTCGACAAGCGGTGCCTAAACGTCCTCATGGCGCTACTCTCCAGGCTGAGCCTGCCCCGAAGAAGGCCAGGAATGATTCAGGGGCTGAAACTTCAATGCCTGAGGCCGTCCCTTCCAGTGTTGAGGGGCAGAGAGAGGAAGAGGAGGAGGAAGACGAAACCCCCTTGTTCGCCCTCATGGATTGCGCAGCAGGGGTCCCGCGATTTTAGAAGAAGGGGAGCTTGCTGACGATCCCACTGCAACTGATGAGGCTGAGCAACTTGAGGCTGACCTGGTGGGAAGGGATGATGTTGAGATTCCAGGGGTTTCAACTCAGCCAGGGTCTCCTTCAGCTCAAGAGAGGAGAGATGAGGCGCCACAGCCTGAGTCTCCTGCTGTATTTATGGCCAGCTCGAGGGTAGTCGACCCCAGTCCCACTACCGGGGTGCTTGGTGGTAAGGTCTCGATTGCCGACACCTCTTATGTTGCACTATCGTCTTCCTCGTCCGGAGAGCATGAATATTCTTCAGGAGATGAAGTCGATTTCGGCGATGAGCCTGCTGCTCTAGATCCGAGTAAATTCTCACATATTACGGAGGAAGAGATACAAGGGCGTGACCCCGTGATGGTGTCGCCAATAGCGACAATTGCTCCTGCTGAAGGTACTCTTGTTGTCTTTTTGACCCGGTTTCCCTTTTAACTAGGGAAAAGGTCCTGACATTTTTCCCTTTAACTTTATGCTGTAGGGCTGGCCGCGGACAGCGAGGCTGCGACTTCCTCCCGTATCGAGGAAATGATACAAGAGCTGTCCCAGCAGGAGGGCGTTGAGGCTCCTACTACTGAGATGACTCAAGAGGGGGCAATTATTGAAGTCGGGGAGACCTCAACCCTCCAAGATTCACCCAGGAATTCGCCTTCTTTGAATCCTCAGCTTGGTATGAAAATATTGAGGCTTTGAATATCTTCCTTTTACCGTCATGGTTAACATTTTGATGATTTGCAGAGAGCGCTGAGGGAGCTCAGGCAGAGGATCTTGTGGCCGGCGTCGACCCAGAAGGCAGTACAATTTAAGCCTCGACCGAGGGCTCCGAAGAGGTCAGGTTTGCTGCTACTTCAGTCGCCATGGCGGCTGCTACGACAGCAGCTGCGCCAGAAGTGCCAGCGACCATCTCAGCTTCTACCGCACCTGTCGTTGACCCTACCCCTGCACGGGACGAATTGATTCCCAGGCCTCGCCCTGTGATAGAAAGGGGATCTGGGAGCACATCAGCAGAATTCTCTCCAGCTGGTGATATCATGGAAGAACTGACACGTCAAATGGTACAACAGTTCTTTGCTTCCATGCGATCATGCATCGACCTCATCCTTTATGGGGGCAGTTCTTTTGAATTCGCCCGAGTGCTTCTCGAAAATCTGATCGAGAACATTGGTCATACTGGAGGTCCTTCGCAGGCTAGGGCATGCCTAATGCTGGTGGAGCAGTTGGGAAGTGACTTGAAGGAGGAAGACGCTGGTTCAGTACACGAGGCCCGGGCAACCCTGAATAGGCTTCTGGCTGCTCAAGAACAAGAGCGGAAGGAGATGGAGGAACAAATAGCTGAGGAAACCTGCCATCTCCAACATTTTCAGGCCGACCATCAAAGGCTGATTGGTGATTCAAGTGAATCTGAACTCGTCATGCAGAGCGCAGAGCAAGTTATTATTACTGCTCAGGCCACCATAGCCAAGGCAGAGGCCTTGATTGCAATCAACGAGCAGAAGTTTGTCACTGCCAGGAAGAAGCTGGAAGAGCTGGAAGCTGCCAGGACACGGGTCGAAGAAAACCTCTCCACTCACTCCTCCAGATTGGAATCCCTACGAGCGTAGCTGGCTGCGAAGAAATTCTTAACTGAGGAGGAGTTGCGGGTCCAAGCCCTCATGAAGGCTGAGAAAGTGCGTCAGCATGAGATACATCGCCTCCGAGAAAAAATCCGTTCTTTGGCTAATCAAGATTATTAGCCTTCTATTTCTTCTTTCTGTTTTTTTGTAAAGAAGAGAGCACTCTATTCATCAAGAGTGTTTGTATTGCTTTAATCATTTTTGGCTTAAATAATAAAAGTCTTTGAGATTTTGCTCCATCTTCATTGTTCCACTGTAGATGAATCTAAATCTTAGCTGCAGTCTTTGGTTATGATCCTTGACTGACTCTGAATAAACTCAGGCTGAACTGAGTTGGCCAAACGCGGCTCTAATTGTGTAGTGGAGACGCAGTCCCGAGAAACGCGACTCTGATCTGCAAATTGAGACGTGGTTCAAGTTTGCGCCCAGGACGCGGCTTTGGTTATGAAGGGCGCGGCTCCCTGAACGCAGCCCTTAACTCTGTCCAAATGCAGGCTTCAGGATGCAGTGAGGACGCAGTTTTATGCTCCTCCAAAGCTGACGCATAGAACTCAGCTGATTGATGGGGGCGCGGTACTGTCTTTGTGGAGACACGTCTCTAGGTCCTTGACTTAGTGCACACTCAAATTATATTGAGTTTATAATAGGAACACAATTGTCGTTTTGCAATGTAGACGCAGCTCCAGGATACCTATGGTACCTGCGAATGACATAGGCCTTCTGTGTTGTAGAAGCAAGTCTTAGGACGCAGCTTTCCAATTTTATGTGACTTCAAAGCGCGACCCCCAGATGGGTCCCTCTTTGCTTAAGGGGACGCAGCTCTGAACTGCTCCGAGAGACGCGGTCGCCATTAACTGGAATGAAAAAGGACGCCGCCTTCTTATTCACAAAGGGACGCAAGTTCCTGGACACAACTCTCGGGTCTGCGTTTGGTGCAACTTCCCAGGCATTACATGCAGCCTGTCATAAAGATTTGTTAGATCTTTAAATGTCAAATCGACGTTGACGATTGGGGACTCGCGTCATCCGATGCTTCCCGAAGCGACAGTCCACGTGTCAGCCCTTTATTGGGCTTTGACATGCATGCGGGAATTAAAGCCGACAGTTCTGATTAGTGAGCCATTAATTACAGGCTCTATGGGTTGCCTATAAATAGGCCTCACCCTCTCCTTTTAGCAGTCCATTACTTAGGCTGCTTTCTTTTGAGAGCGAGTGCTCTGAGGGATTCCACCTTCTCCCTTCAAGGACTTTACCTGGGGTTTTCCTCCATGGACGATGATGACCCAGAGCTTTCATGCTTCTGCATAATCTCTCCAGAAGATTATCACTGTCAAGTGATTTCAAGATCAAAGAGCGTCTCTTTGAGCACCTTTTACGTCCGCGCCTTGGTGCGGAAAGTTCAACCCTTAACGGGTATTGCTGCAGGTATGACTTTACGGTTTGCCATGAAACCTTAAGCCCTTACTGGGTTCTGTTTCGCTATCTCTTAAGGAGATTCACCTTCTTGACCTTCTCCTGAAGTCTGGCTGGTGCGCCCTTTTTTTTTTTGAGTTGGGCCGTTGAGGAAAACTCTGACCCGGAATTCTCTGGACGCGAGCATAATGGACTTTCGCACCTGGATTGCGAGCTTTCCATACAGAGCTCGCGTCTCAGGCTGTAGACTTAGAAAAAACTTCAACTCAGATCGAAGGTTTCAGGCCTGAATTTAGCAACCCCTGTTTATCAAACAGGGAGATGGCAATTTTCACGTCTGACTCTCTTCGCGTCTCATTTTTAGATGCGGGTGCAAAACTAGACTGCGTTCAAGTTCTGTGTGTATCACAACTTTAATCGCGTCTGTTTCTGCCGCCGCAGAAGTTTGGCTCATTGCGCGGGTCATTCCTGTGTCTGAAGCTTTCAGCAATAGCTGTGTCTGTCACTTAGCTTTTCTATTGAAGTACACTAAGCTTCAGCTTTTAATTTTTGTTTGCTCCTTACAGGTAGGCTTAATCATCCTTTTTCATATTCGCTGGGCCCTTGGGAGAATATATCGGCCAGCGACCTTATTCGATGGTCGACCACTGGAGAAGAAGTCATGGCCCCTGACACCCGCCAAGATCTCTTTGGATTCAATGCACCAGTCATGCTTCTTGGCATGGCATGGTCAGAGTGAGTATGGCGGTGGATATAGTGGTGGGTATGGTCTTGGATTCTTCCTTCACTTACCCCAGAAGTGACATCGATGAGAACTCCATGCTCATTGGATGGCTTTCTGGTGGTGGAGGTGTTCATCAACGAAGGATCATATCCCCACTTCGGATGGTCAGGTGGAATCAGAAGATTCTGCTACCTTTCGACCTCAAGAAACACCATTGTTCCTGGTTAACAATGGACTCTTTTGATGTTTACATCATGCATCGTGGTGAAACCAGCTTCCGACCGTCGCCGCAGTGTTCAATTCTACTTTGGCGCCTTTCCAAACATCTTGTGCTTGGAATGTGAGCAGCTTCATAGAGTGAGTGCAACCTTTGAGAGAGAGAGGGACTTCTTTGTACTCCTTTATCTGTAACACTCAATCTTATTGAATAAGAGAGCGTTTTTATCACTTTCATATGTTGGATATAAATAAAAGCGATACATTTCTTTTTATCTCCTTCTATTGTCTTGAACTCCCTTTTTGTATTGAAAGTCAGACGAATAGAAGTAAAGAACTTTTGACCTGTCAAAATTATGATGATAATCTTAACGAGTCAAATTTTGTAGAGAGAGATCCTATTTCAGGAACTCAACAATGCTGTCAGAGGTGTGATATTAACTTAACAGAGATAAGATAACTTTTGTGGACCTGCCAATCTATAACGGAGAATGACAAGCTGAATTTGTACCCCCAGGGAGGATGAACTTTTATCAGAGGTTTGGGATTAACTTGATTAAGATCAGTTGGGGAGTTAATGAAAACACTGTTAATGGTGTAATGTTAACCTAACAATATTTTTTAGGTGGGCTTGTTATTCTGTTGACAAAAATAACAAGTGAGACTAAATTCGCGGGGGATCTAGGAAAGTTTTTACCGTTAGAGGTGTGATATTAACTTAACGGGTTGAATGTAGTCTTGTCAGAAGTGTGATGTTAACTTGATAAGAATGTGAGTCAGAGGTGTGATATTAACTTGACTCAAAAGCCTTTCAGTTTTATTTGGGAAAACTGAAAGTGTCACTGTCATAGGTGTGATGTTTAACTTGACAGTGAGGGTAATGCTAGAGGTGTAATTTTAAACTTGGCATTGGTCATCTCGACTTTGACAAGAAAGTCCGAGGGAAAGTCATGGCCTTAAGTGTATTGTTAAACTTAGCAATGACTTGGACGCTAGAGGTGTAGTATTAAACTTAGCATCGTTCATTTCAGCTTCGATATGGAAGTCTGAGAGAAAATGACCGTCAGAGGTTTAATATTGAACTTGGCAGCCACTTGATTACTGTTAGAAGTGTAATGTTGAACTTAACAGTAATTTGTCAGAGGTGTGGTATTAACTTGACAAAAATTGGTTTGCGATACGAGCAATTTGAGGGCCTGCCATTCTATTGATGAGAATTGGCAAGTGGAATTTAAAAATGTCAGAGGTATAGTTTTAACTTGACAGTAATGGACTTGCGATATGAGCAATTTTGAAGACTTGTCATTCTATTGATGAGAATTGACAAGTGAAGTTTGAAGTGTGATTGGGAAAGAATAGTGTGGTAGATTGCACAGATATTATGTAAAAGAGATAAGGTTTAGAATCAACCTTGGTGCTTGATCATTCCACAAATGTATTTCAAATGGTTAATGTATCATTTCCAATCTCCGTTATAGCAAAGGCTATACCGGGTCGATTCTCCGGAAGAGCTTGCGATGGAAGCGTTACGGTTCGTAGTGAAGCAAGAAAACGAAGTATCTTCTTTGTTTTTAAGCAAAAGCAAAAAGCATGGAAAAGGAAATGGAAGAAGTTGTGGATTTGTGCATGATGGAAAAAGAATCAAAAGAACTTAAGAAAATTGTATTGCTAAGAAAGAAAGCTATTGAAGAAATCTTGGAAGAAAACTTTGGATGAGAAAGACCATGGCTAGCTAACTTTACCACTTCGCTAACTTACTAAGCTCAATGGTGATGCTTGATTGCCTCATGTTGATTCATTGGCAATAGAGATCACTTTGCTTGTTTGTTCAAGTATTTTACCGTTTGGAAGATGAGTGTTCCTTTAGGTCTTAGCTTGTAGCCTCATGTTGATTCATTGGCTCCCAAGATAGATTATCAATGATGAACTCTAGGAGTGACACTCAAGGGATGCTAAGGAAGAAGATACAACATTCAATTAACATTCAAGACATAACAACAAATTAGCTTGAAGTAAAGAAGTTGTTCTACAAGTAGCATATGTTTGGTGATCCATCTCCATGTTCCATCAAGGCACTTGTTCTAGACAAGGCTCTAAATGAGGCACACATGAGTCATATGGAGTTTGAATAAGCATTTACCAAGTGAAAGCAACTCTACTTCCTTGGAAAGCAAAAGAGATTCTAACAATGCAAGTATAGAAAGTAGCAATCACCTAAAGAGATAGAAGTTAGCTAGGTAAGTTGTTAGCTAGCCATGTAAAAGAGATTTAGCTATCCATTGCACAAGAAACTAAGCAACAATTCATGATGAAAATAGAAAAGCAATAGAAGTAAAGCAATAGAAATGAAATAGAAAGAAAGCAAGAAAGTAAAACAACGTACTAGAGATCGTAAAGAGAAGAATGAAGCTTTGATTAATCCTTGCTTACAAGTAATGTCACCTCCTTGCTTACAAGCTTTCAACAGCACTCTCTTTTCTCTCTTTGACAAAATCTCTAGGAGGAAGAAGAGGGATAACTAAAACCTAAAGAGAATACCAACACTCTCTCACAAAATACAAGAATTTCCCCTAATCTCTCCTCTCTCTTCTCTGCGCGCTCGTGTAAGCCCTGGTCCTGTATTTATAGGCCTCAGAGAGAAGCATCTAGAGCCCAGGTCGTTGGAGAGAAATCTGGGCCCTAACCACCCTGTAACTGCCGCAGATACGCGGGAAAGCGCGGCAAAATCTTGGCCGTTCAGGCCAATCTTTCTGTTACAGGTCTGTTACAGGTAGTTATCCACGTGTATCTTCTAGAAATCTGAGCTGGCGCGTGGATCTCTCTTGATTCTGGATTCAAATTGGGCTCTCTTTTGGGCTTTGAATTAATTCCCTTTAATTATTGCTAATTAAAGAGAATTTGGGCCTTTTCTTATTTAATATATGGACCTGCAAAAAATAGAGAGAAAAGGATTAAAGATCATATTTTTATTTACAATATGTATGGTATGAAAGTGGTAAAATATGCAAATATGTATAACAATTACACCCCCATACCTAGCTTTTGCTCGTCCTCGAGCAAAATAAGAAAAGAAAAAGAAAGAAAAAGAAAATCCTAACTAATTTATTACACCACTTTCGTAGGTGACACGATTGCACTGAGCACGTGCAACAAGCCGTTAAACCTCTAGGTTACCCTAGAGGAGGAGTGTTGTCTCCTGAGGGTTTTCAGCGGATTGCACCCACAAAATCCATAAAGAAAAATAAAAGGGTTAGTGAAAATTTTGATCCATGTTTTAGAGATTCTCCCTTAAGTTATAGGTTTCAGGTTACTCTCAACTTGTCATTCCTCTTATAAGCGTCTATTTGGAGTTTTGTTTTCAACTTAGGTTAAGATTTTAGGGAAAAGATCAAAAACCGAATTTTGCATCAATCCTAAGATATATACATCTATAAATATGAAGGATCTTTCTTAAACTAAGTTCATTTATTTACTAATATATATAATATTTTTTCTTTTTTTTCTTTTTTTTATATATACAATTTTTATTTATTTACATTTCCTTAACATCCTTAGGCTTTCTAGTTTACCCTTGTAGTGAGTCTCTTACCGATGACTCCCAAACCAGATGGTCTTAGGGCACCAGATGAGAAAACATCCCTCGGGTTCGATGACTCAAGTAAACTAGGCCACGAAGGAATTTAAGGACTTAACCACCTTTAGGCGTGATCGGCAATGCTTCTTGAGGCACAGCTAACCAGCTTAGTTAGTGGCTAAGTATTTATTATTTATTTATATACATTTTTTTCTATATATTTTTTTATTATATATATATGTAACTAAAATCACAAAGTCTTTGATTAATCCTTCAATATGTTTAATGTATATATCCTAAAGAAAGAATTAAAATCTAGTAATTTTTCTAATCCTTTATTACTTAACCTAAAAATCTAACAAAACTCCTCTTTTCAACTTATAATTAGAAATCTTAGTTAAGAGCATCCTTAATCCCTAAATTTCAAGTTTGATTCCTTAAACATGGATCAAAAAATTCTTATTTTTTTATTATTTTTTTCTTTTTTTATTTTTCTAAAAGAAAATAAAATCTAACAAGAAAATAGAAAATCTACAAAGAAAGGTAAAATCTAACAAAAAAATAAAAACCTAAAAAGAAACTGAAAATCCTAAAAATAAAAATAAAAGGCCTAAAAAGAAAATGAAAAATCCTATATTAGCATCTACCCCCCCATACCTATCTCATGCATTGTCCCCAATGTATGCAAGATGAAATGATGCATGAAATAGGTAAAGGATAAAGCTACTCCCTCCGTCGCTTTGGACCCGCGGTGGTGCTAGGTCCAGCAGACTGTGAACGTCTCAAAGCTGCCTCCATACTGTCTAACCTAGAGGATTGCTCCTCTACCTTCTTTCTAAGACGAACCTGCCCCCTAAAGATTTTCTTCATGCCCTTCCAGATGGTGGACATGAAGGCTCGAGATTCAGATGGGGGGTCCTGCCTCCAAAATTGTGGCTCATCTATTTCCTCTAAGCTTTCCTCCGAAGAAGACTCCACCGGAATGTCTTCGGGTTGGACAGTAGGAGTCCAAACCGCATGTAAGCAACCATTATACGAACTGGTGGGTCTCTCTGCTACAACAAACACTCGGTCAAATGTATCAAACACGGCGTCTGGTATGAAATTTTTACACAGACGTGTAATCAGGACTGGATGGGAATGCTTGGCACCCCGAGTGCGGGAGGAATTGGTAAGGATCGCGTGAAAAATGGCTCTATTCAAACAAACCGTGTGTTGTCGAGTCATCAGATCATGAATAATTTGTAACACTGGTCTGTTAAAGGATGTGACATGTTCAAGCCCTAAAATGTTGCGTTGGATCCAACGTCCCACGCAGTACACATTTCTAAAGGTAGTATTGGCTTTGAGCCCACGATCCTGTTCTATGCAACGAGCACCCATGATTGTCATGTAATCTATCAATGGCAAAGGGTTGCTATGATGGGGGTGACTTGGGACATGAGTAATTTCCTCAAGAAGAGGAATTGTGACGACGATGTCCCCTAATGGCATATGGACTACAAATTGGTATGTCTCATAACTCATAGATGCATAATCAAGTGCATTATAGAATGTAGTGACTAGTTCAGGGCAGTAATACGCATCAGTTTCATTGATATCGTATACCAGAGAATACCAATTCCATGCACGCAAGCGATCAACAAATATGTGCCCATACCCCCCATGATCATTCAGAATTTTTGAAAAGTCTTTCTCTACAAACACATTTGGAGCCATGTGTAATAATGAAAATTAAAGAAATGGATCTAGAGATGAAAGATCAAACCACCCCCGGAGTTCGTGGGGGGAAATCCAAAGGCAGATGTGCAGAAGGCACCAGAGACAGACTCTGGAAGAATGAGTACTGTAGATGCCACCAGATGAAGAAATCGACCGGCCAGAATTTTGCAGAGCTCTAGATGTGGCAGGAGAGCAGCAGATCTGCGGCTGGATTGAGGAAAATGCGGCAAAATGAGGGTTCCAGGGAAGCAGAAAATTTCTGAGAGGTCGGCTCTGGAAGGAAGAGGCAGATCTGAGAGGGATTTGCGTTTGAGGGAGGAGGGGTAGGTGAAGAGAGTATTTATAGGAGGGAAAGAAAAGAAGAGTTCCAATAATAGCCCTAGGTTAAAAGTGTATTTACAACCCTAGGAAAAGGAATAGGAAAATGAATGGAATCCTAGGGAAAATAGAATCCTAGGAATTTGAAACTCTTTTAAACACAAAATTCCCTCATTTTTTCTCTTTTTTTTTTATATTTATTTACAAAAAATGATCCCAAAATGATATGCAGGGAAAACTCGGGAAACTGTACATATGGAATGGTCACAAATAAACTGGGTCGCAAAGACCCAATTCATGAACTTCTTGTGACATGAATTCAGTGGTAAGGAATGGCTTTAAACGTTGACCGTTCACAGTAAATTTATTGCCATTATTTGGGTCAAGAATCTCGATCGCACCGTGTGGGAAGACATTTTGAACAATGAATGGCCCTGACCACCTGGTTCTCAATTTACCAGGAAAAAGGTGGAGTCGTGAATTGTACAATAGAACCTTTTGTCCAGAGACAAAAATTTTTCTGTGAATGGATCTATCATGAAAAAGTTTGGTTCTGTGTTTGGTGATCCGAGCATTGTCATATACCTCGTTTCTTAGCTCTTCTAGCTCGGATATCTGCAACTTCCTTAAAGCACCGGCTTTATCCAAATCCAAATTCAGCTGCTTTAAAGCCCACATAGCTCGGTGTTCTAACTCCACAGGCAAGTGACAAGGTTTTCCAAATATAACTCGATATGGAGACATACCGAGGACAGTTTTGTAAGCGGTCCTGTATGCCCATAAAGCATCAGTGAGTTTGATGGACCAGTCTTTACGATTCTGTCCCACAGTTTTCTCCAAAATGAGTTTTATTTGTCTATTCGTGACTTCTACTTGCCCGTTGGTTTGAGGATGGTATGCCGTGGATAGTTTGTGAGAAATAGAATATTTGCGCATCAGAGCTTCAAAAGCCCGATTGCAAAAATGACTCCCATTATCACTTATTATCGCACGGGGGGCTCCGAAGCGAGAGATGATATTCTCTCGTAAAAACTTGATAACAACTTGGTTGTCATTTGTCCTTGTTAGAATTGCTTCAGCCCATTTCGAAACATAATCTACGGCTACCAAAATGTATTGGTTACCATAGGACAGAGGAAAGGGTCCCATAAAGTCGATGCCCCAGAGGTCAAAAAATTTTAACTTCTAAGATGGGTGTGAGGGGCATCATGTCTCTCTGTGTAATTCTACCCGTCATTTGACACCTATCACAGAGCTTGCAGAAAGTGTATGCATCTTTAAAGAGAGTGGGCCAGTAAAATCCACTCTGAAGTACTTTCTCAGCAGTTTTTCGTGGACCAAAATGTCCACCGCAAGCTAACTTGTGACAAAATGTCAAAACACTCTGATGTTCATCCTCAGGAAGGCACCTACTTATTATCTGGTCAGGACAATATTTGAATAAATACGGTTCATCCCAAAAGAAGAACCGCATTTGACGCATGAAACGGTGTTTTTCCTGACTTGACCAATGAGAAGGTATTTGCCTGGTAGCAAGGTAATTCACTATGTCAGCATACCAAGGCTCTCCACACATCACAAAAATGTGTTCGTCAGGGAAATCGTCATTAATCGGTATTCTCTCCTTAGGTGCATTGGGATTCTAGACAAGTGATCAGCTACCACATTCTCAACGCCCTTTTTATCTTTAATCTCCAAATCAAATTCTTACAAAAGAAGTATCCATCTAATAAGTCTTGCCTTTGCATCTTTCTTTTGTATTAAGTATTTTAGGGCGGAGTGATCAGTAAAAATTATCGTCCTGGACCCTAGCAGATATTGGCGAAATTTTTTCAACGCAAAAACAACCGCTAAAAATTCCTTTTCAGTAGTTGTATAATTGAGTTGGGCATCATTCAGCGTTCTGCTAGAATAATAGATTACGTGTTGCCTAGTATCAATACGCTGCCCTAAAACAGCGCCGATAGCAAAGTACGAGGCATCACACATAATCTCAAAAGGCTTGGTCCAATCTGGTGCAGAAATGATCGGTGCTGAGACAAGTCTACTCTTAAGCTCCTTCCATGATTTTTGACATTCTTCATCAAAGATAAAGGGTACATCCTTTCCTAAGAGATTTGTCAAAGGTCTTGCAATATTACTAAACCCTTGAATAAATCGTCTATAGAAGCCGGCGTGCCCTAAAAATGACCTAATGTCCTTTAAGCATGTAGGTTCAGTGAGCTTCGTTATGACTTCCACTTTAGACTTGTCCACCTCAATTCCTATACGTGAAACCTTGTGCCCAAGAACGATTCCTTGCTTGACCATAAAGTGACACTTTTCCCAGTTAAGTGTCAAATTTTTCTCCATACAGCGTTTTAAAACCAGCTTTAAATGGTACAAGCATTGCTCAAAGGAATCCCCATAAATCGAAAAATCATCCATGAAAATTTCCAGAAATTTCTCCACCATGTCTGAAAAAAGACTCAGCATGCAACGTTGAAACGTTGCGGGAGCATTGCATAGGCCGAAGAGCATCCTTCGGTATGCAAATGTTCCGAAAGGACAGGTGAAGGTAGTTTTATCTTGATCCTCGGGAGCGATTGGGATTTGATTATATCCTGAATATCCATCCAGGAAACAATAGTATTCATGTCCCGCCAATCTCTCAAGCATTTGATCAATGAATGGAAGAGGAAAGTGGTCTTTACGTGTGGCAGTGTTCAACTTTCTATAATCAATACAAACTCGAATCTTCGTTGGAAGACGTGTTTGTATCAATTCTTTATTCTCATTTTCCACCACAGTAAATCCAGCTTTCTTAGGCACAGCGTGAACTGGACTAACCCACTGACTATCGGATATGGGATAGATAATCCCATTGTCTAATAGCTTCAAGATCTCGTCTCTAACAGCTTCCTGCATTATTGGGTTCAGTCTACGCTGTGGGTCTCATTTTGGCTTGGCATCTTCCGTCAGATGAATCCTATGTTGAACTATGGAAGGACTAATCCCCTTAATATCAGCCATGGTCCAACCAATGGCTTCTCTATTTTCCTTTAACACAGTAAGAAGGTCCTCTTCTTGTTGTTTAGTTAGATTGGATGCAATGATTACAGGAAAGGATTCCTTCTCATCCAAGTACTTGTACTTGAGATGGTCGGGAAGAACCTTAAGATCAGAAGAAGGGACAGGCTCTATCACTGGTTGTTCATGGTGCAAGGGAAGAATAGGGATGGAATTAGTGGTCCTTTCAACATTTGATTCAACAATCTGATCAAGGTTGAAGTCATCAGACTCCAACTCAAATTCCTCTTCAGACTCATACTTAACCTCCTCAACATGTTCACTAGTTAAACCCTCGATCAAGTTCACTTCGAAAGAATCATTGTCCAGATCCCTAGGCTGCTTCCCCAGATGGAAGACATTCACCTCCTTTGTCATATCTCCGAAAGTTAGCCGCATTGATCCATTTCTACAGTTGATGATCGCATTCGCGGTGGCTAAGAAAGGACGTCCGAGAATGACAGGTGTTTGTGCTCTGTGATTTTGTACGGGTTGTGTTTCTAGAACGACAAAGTCTACGGGGTAAATGAATTCCCCGACCCATATTAAAACATCTGTAATCTCCCCCTTGGGAATCTTTACAGAGCGGTCAGCCAACTGTATCGTCATTTGGGTCGGGCGAAGGTTGCCTAACCCTAATCGCTGATACACGAAAAGGGGAGAAGATTGATGCTCGCACCCAAGTCAAGCAAAGCCCTATTTATGGTGGTCTGCCCTATGATGCAAGAAATGGTTGGGCTCCCTGGATCTTTGTATTTGACAGGGATCGGACCATTGAGCAGTTCACTAATGTTGGAAGCCAGAAAGACTTTTTTAGGGACATTTGCTTTTCTCTTCTTTGTGCACATTTCTTTTAAAAATTTTGCATAAGAAGGAACTTGTTGTATGGCATCAAGGAGAGGGACATTGATTTGAACTTGGTTGAATATCTCTCTTATCTTCTCCATGTGAGCATTCATCTTATGATTTGTAAGCCTATTTGGGAAGGGAACAACAGGCTTATATATTTGCTCATCAACTTTTTCTTTTCCTTTTGACTGGGAAGTGGATGGTTGTGTGCTTGAAGAAGGTTTGTCTTGAATTGGTTGGATTGGAATAGAAGGTGGTGGTATTGGCACAGATTTGGGTGGCTGATTTGAAACCTTATTATCTACATGCTTTCCAGACCTAAGGATTTGAATAGCTTGGCATTGGCTGGGGCTCAAATCTTCAACTTCGTGCAGGGGAAAATGGGTTTTGGGATTTGGCACAGGTTGGCTAGGTAGCATTCCTTTTTGTCTTTCAGTCAGAGAATTAGCCAACTGCCCTATCTGGATTTGCAATTTGTTCATGTCCTGCTGCTGATTGTTCATCATTGAAGCTTGGGTCTTAGATAAGGTCTCTATCATTTTCTCCAAATCAGAAATTCTCTTGTCTGAAGGATTTGGTGGTGGATGATGCTGATACTAGGGCTGAAAATTTGCTTGGTAAGGCACAGGATTTTGATATGACTGGAATCTTGGTGGACTTTGGTATGAATGGACATTTGGTGGGTTCTGGTGGTAAGTCGGTGGATGAGACTGAGCAGGGTATTGTTGTGGAAATGGTTGCCTCGGCTGCTCAGGACCAGACTGACTCCAAGAAAAGTTTGGATGGTTTCTCCACCCCGGATTATATGTCTTGGAGTAAGGATTGTAAGTGGGTCTGGTGTATGCGACATTCGTACTCTCCTGAAATATTTGAGTTTGATATACTGGACACTCCTCAAACAGATGATTCAGATCATGGCAATAGGTACAACCCGGGTTTACCACAGATGATGGGTTGACCTGATTAACAGTAGAATTTTCCCTAGACTCTAGCAACTCAATCCTCTTCATCAATTGTGTGATTTTAGCTTCTGCAGCTATCGAGGATCCTATGGAGTGTAAACCAGTTCTGGAAGTTGTGGGTGTGGGTTTCTCAGTACATGACTCCCACTGGACTGTCTTTTCAGCTAAAGCCTCAAAAAGATCCCAACCCTGATCTTCATCCTTCTTTAAGAATTCTCCTTGGCACATAGTTTCAAGGAGTGTCTTAGTCTGATAATCAAACCCATCATAGATAATTTGGCACTGGCGCCATTTTTCTATACCGTGATGGGGACACAGGACTATTAGGTCTTTAAAACGCTCAAAGTACTTCCAGAATGGTTCATTGGCTTCTTGTTTGAATTGCATTATATTTTTCCTCAGAAGGGCTGTCTTATGGATAGGATAAAACTTTTTAAGAAAGACCTTAACAAAATCATCCCATGAAGAAATTGAGCTGACAGGGAGATTATAAAGCCACTTCTTAGCAATATCCTTAAGTGCGAAAGGTATAAACCTAAGTCTGACAGCGTCCTCGGTCAACTGGGAAATTCTCATCATAAGGCATACTTCTTCAAACTCTCGAATGAAGAAGTACGCATCCTCAGATTCTAGGCCATGAAATCGTGGAAGAGTGTTTATGAACTGCGGCTTTAACTCAAAGTTATTTCCATTTGTGGTTGGGAGGAGAATGCACGATGGAAGTGATGTGCGGATCGGGTAGAACTTGTCTTGCAACGACACGTTGTTGGTCATGACTGGGATTGTGTCAAGTGGTGGTGTATGTGCTAGTGTAGAAATTCTCACAAGCCTAGCAGAATTCGGATCTCGATACCACTCTTGCATACAAAATTACACAATCAACGTGCACCGATCACACAGCGAAAAATGAAAAATAACAAACAAGAAAAAAGAAAAATCAATCCAAGCTATCTAGGGTTCCTGGACCTAGACGACTCCTAACTGATTAGATCGTCCACAGGAGGTTTAGTGTAGACTCTAACTATAAGCAAATCAGCCAGGGAAGGGCAAGGTTGGTGGGAGGTTTTCCGTCAGAGACGTTCCTTAATTAAGTAACCAGCAACCTTCGGGCTTTCGGCTCTCAATCCCTTTCCTAAACACTGATTTTACAAAAGTCAATTTCCAACACTTTTCCCCCTTAGGATAATCTCCTAAGTGAGTCCGGATGTCCCTAGGGCCAACGTCTAGCAATTTTTTTGTAGAAGCTTAGGATTGTGAGTACTTGGGATGATGGTTTTCGAGCTAAGGAAGGGGTGATAACATCCCCACCTTATCTTTTTTATGGGTAATGCCCTTAGAATTGATTTGTGCAAGTGTACGATGTAAACAAACAAGGTTCACTCAAAGCGTAATTAAATCAAACAAAGAGTGAGTCCTAGTCAATATGCAATGCGTACGTACCTTGCCTCCAGCACTCTTCAACAGTAAAAGTAAAGGAATTGAAAGACACGTGCCTAGAGATGCAAATGTCTAAACAATTTTTAACTTTGCAACAAATTTTTTACTGTTGATTATTAGCAGATATAAGGTGAAGCATACAATATTAATTATTGCAGCAGCTGTATTTTGCAGAGCAAGCAACCCTGCAGAAATTAGGTCAGTAGTTAACTCCTCCTTGCCGCAATTCTGCGGCAAAAGCCGTGAATCTGCGGCAATTCAGAGGACTTCTGGTTTCTGCTTTCGAGAGCAGAAGCCCAGAGCCACTTATTTGTAACTGCAATGCAAATTTTGCTGTTTTCTTCACCTGTAACCTGCAACAGAGAAGAGAATTCGTTTAGTTCTTCACTTTAAACCAAAAACCGTTGCTCTCCCCGGCAACGACGCCAAAAATTTGATTGGGAAAGAATAGTGTGGTAGATTGCACAGATATTATGTAAAAGAGATAAGGTTTAGAATCAACCTTGGTGCTTGATCATTCCACAAATGTATTTCAAATGGTTAATGTATCCTTTCCAATCTCCGTTATAGCAAAGGCTATACCGGGTCGATTCTCCGGGAGAGCTTGCGATGGAAGCGTTACGGTTCGTAGTGAAGCAAGAAAACGAAGTATCTTCTTTGTTTTTAAGCAAAAGCAAAAAGCATGGAAAAGGAAATGGAAGAAGTTGTGGATTTGTGCATGATGGAAAAAGAATCAAAAGAACTTAAGAAAATTGTATTGCTAAGAAAGAAAGCTATTGAAGAAATCTTGGAAGAAAACTTTGGATGAGAAAGACCATGGCTAGCTAACTTTACCACTTCGCTAACTTACTAAGCTCAATGGTGATGCTTGATTGCCTCATGTTGATTCATTGGCAATAGAGATCACTTTGCTTGTTTGTTCAAGTACTTTACCGTTTGGAAGATGAGTGTTCCTTTAGGTCTTAGCTTGTAGCCTCATGTTGATTCATTGGCTCCCAAGATAGATTATCAATGATGAACTCTAGGAGTGACACTCAAGGGATGCTAAGGAAGAAGATACAACATTCAATTAACATTCAAGACATAACAACAAATTAGCTTGAAGTAAAGAAGTTGTTCTACAAGTAGCATATGTTTGGTGATCCATCTCCATGTTCCATCAAGGCACTTGTTCTAGACAAGGCTCTAAATGAGGCACACATGAGTCATATGGAGTTTGAACAAGCATTTACCAAGTGAAAGCAACTCTACTTCCTTGGAAACCAAAAGAGATTCTAACAATGCAAGTATAGAAAGTAGCAATCACCCAAAGAGATAGAAGTTAGCTAGGTAAGTTGTTAGCTAGCCATGTAAAAGAGATTTAGCTATCCATTGCACAAGAAACTAAGCAACAATTCATGATGAAAATAGAAAAGCAATAGAAGTAAAGCAATAGAAATGAAATAGAAAGAAAGCAAGAAAGTAAAACAACGTACTAGAGATCGTAAAGAGAAGAATGAAGCTTTGGTTAATCCTTGCTTACAAGTAATGTCACCTCCTTGCTTACAAGCTTTCAAAAGCACTCTCTTTTCTCTCTTTGACAAAATCTCTAGGAGGAAGAAGAGGGAGAACTAAAACCTAAAGAGAATACCAACACTCTCTCACAAAATACAAGAATTTCCCCTAATCTCTCCTCTCTCTTCTCTGCGCGCTCGTGTAAGCCCTGGTCCTGTATTTATAGGCCTCATAGAGAAGCATCTAGAGCCCAGGTCGTTGGAGAGAAATCTGGGCCCTAACCACCCTGTAACTGCCGCAGATACGCGGGAAAGCGCGGCAAAATCTTGGCCGTTCAGGCCAATCTTTCTGTTACAGGTCTGTTACAGGTAGTTATCCACGTGTATCTTCTAGAAATCTGAGCTGGCGCGTGGATCTCTCTTGATTCTGGATTCAAATTTGGGCTCCCTTTTGGGCTTTGAATTAATTCCCTTTAATTATTGCTAATTAAAGAGAATTTGGGCCTTTTCTTATTTAATATATGGACCTGCAAAAAATAGAGAGAAAAGGATTAAAGATCATATTTTTATTTACAATATGCATGGTATGGAAGCGATAAAATATGCAAATATGTATAACAATCAAAGTGCCAGAGGTATAGTGTTATCTTGGCAAATTTGAAGGCTTACTACTCCATATAGAGTTGACAAATAAGGTTTGTACTCAATAGGGAGTATTGAAAATTTTCATTACCAGAGGTATAGTGTTAACTTAGCAATGACTGTATTTTGTAGACCTACCATTCTGTGTATGAGAATTGGTAAGGGATTTTGGAGGAGAGAGTGGAACTAAGTCCACTTAGGATTTTTAGCAAATCCTCAACTATCAACGGATTTGAGGTGCCTTTACCAACTACCGTTTGAGTTGGGCTAGCCATGCTATTCCCCTCAGCATGATAAGTTGTCGAAGACTTATGTTGGGCTTAGAAGCTAACATTTTCCTCTGTCCTTAGCCGTCGGAGGCGTCGAATGTTAATGAAGATAGGAATATTAGAACCCAAGTTTCTTTCTCAATATTTACATCATGCATCATGGTGCAGTCAGTGCCTGATTAGCTTGTGGTCTAGCAAAGGAAAGAAACTTTTCTTGGTGCTTTGATCAGAGGTGTACTTTTAACTTGATCGGCGGGGGAGTACTATCAAGGATAGTACTTTTTCAGGAACCTGCCATTGATTGGCATCATGAGAGTATCGCCATTTGAAGTTATGAGGCGATATGATCCATTTGAGTAGACTGACTCTACTACAAATGGTCCTTTCCATTTAGGCTGGAATTTCCCTTTTGTCTTATGTGTCATCACCATAGGTCTTCTGACGGCTAAGACAAGATCGCCTTTCTTGAAAGTTCGCACTTTGACTTTCTTGTTAAAGGCTCTGGTAATCCGAGCTTGGTAGAGCTCGATTTGTTGTTGGGCCTGCAGACGTTTATCATCTAAGGCTTCCAACTCTTGGAGTCGCTGTCGATGCTTCTCCTCATTTGTCATCTCTGCTGTCAAGGCGACGCGTAGAGATGGAATTTGGATTTCCAGTGGAAGCACGACTTCAAACCCATATACCAAAGAAAATGGCGTAGCTTTAGTCGGGGTTCGCACAGTTGTGTGATAGGCCCATAAGCGTTCACCTAGCTTGTCGTCCCAGTCACGCTGACTTTTGGAGACGAAATTCTTGAGAAGCTTGTCGATGGTCTTGTTGAAAGCTTCTGCGAGATCATTAGCGGCGGGATAGTATGCTGTTGAGGACACACTCTGGATTCTGAATTTAGCGCAGAACCTCTGGAAAGCCTGACTGACGAACTGGGGTCCATTGTCATGGACAATTCGCCGAGGCACCCCAAAACGGTAAATGACGTGATGTTTGACGAATTTGATCACATCAGATGACTTCACCTCCTTCAAAGGAATGGCCTCAGCCCATTTGGAGAAGTAATCGGTTATGGCCAAAATAAACCGATGTCCTTTTGAGGATGGTGGGCTGATAGGACCAACTACATCCATTCCCCACATCTCAAATGGCCAGGTAGTGGTCGTAGAGTGAAGGTACCCTGGGGCTTGATGGATGAAGTCGCCATGTACTTGACAGGCGTGACATCTTTTGGCATAAGTGACGGCATCAGCAATCATCTTGGACCAGTAATATCCCAACCTTTGGAATCAATATGCAAGTTTTGGACCGGGTTGATGGGCTCCGCACATGCCTCATGGGCTTCTTTCAATACCTCCTGTGCCTCTTTTTGTGAAAGGCAGCGAAGCAAGATCCCATCATGCGATCGACGATACAGTGTTCGCGTAATCGCATTATAGTAGAATTTAGGAGCTTTCCTTCGAATGGCCGCCGCTTCTTTGGTGTCCTCAGTCAGGATGCCATACAAGACATAATCAATATAAGGGAATCGCCAGTCTCTAGGCTCTGGACCGACTGACGACTCGAGAACTTCTTTGCCTTGACAATCTCCCGTTAGCTCCGTGTAGTCCTCAGGGACAATTCTCGGGCAATACCGGTCGTGGCTGTAGACAAATATTTTCTCTACTGCTCCAGCTGGAAGAGCTAAAGAGGCAGCGAGAGACGCTAGTGCATCTGCATGCGCATTTTGCTTGCGTGGTACATGGTCAATGTAAAAGTTGGTGAACCACTTGGCCATGTAGACAGTTGCGTTGTAACAGGGTACTAGGTCTTCATGTCTTACTTCGTACTCCCCGCGAACTTGGCTGACGATGAGCTTAGAGTCACCGTATGCCTCGAGATTTTTAACGCCAATCTCATCGGCGAGTTGCATCCCAATCAAGAGGGCATTGTACTCCGCTACATTGTTGGAACAAGGCTCGGTTAATGAGACAGCTCGAGGAATCACATAGTTCTGTGGGGAGACGAGTACTACTCTTACTCCTGCCACTATATGTCCTTTTGGGCTTGTTCTCGATGCACCGTCAAAGAAAAGTTGCCACACTTGCCTTTCGAAGGACGTCTGAGTCTGGCAGGCTTCAGCGACCTCGTCTGGGAGATCCTCGTAAAGTTTGGTTGCCCTCGGATCTGGATGCTCAGCCAGGAAATCCGCCACAGCTTGTCCTTTGATAACCTTTTGTGGTAAAAAGTGCATTTCATATTGGGATAGCAATATGGCCCATTTTGCCAGTCGGCTGTTTAACGATGAAGGCTTTGTCATAAGTAACCTCAAGGGGTTGACTTTTGATATGACGTTTATCGTCTGGCCTACCAAATAGTGTCGCATTTTCTGAACAGCGAACACCAACGCCAAACATTCCTTCTCGATCGGGTTGTACCGATGTTCGGCCCCGATCATTGTTCTACTCAAATAGTAGATCGCTTGCTCTCGTCCTTGATCATCGTTCTGAGCTAATAAGGCTCCTAAAGAATGATCCATCGCTCGGACGTATACCAGGAAAGGTTTTCCAGACACCGGAGCTGCAAGGACTGGCGGTTGTGTGAGGTACTGTTTAATTTCCTCAAATGCTTGCTGGCAAGCGTTGTCCCAAATGAACGAGACACCCTTCTTCATTAATTTGGAAAAGGGTTGGCATCTTCCGGAGAGATTTGAGATAAATCTGCGGATGTACACCAATCGTCCTTGCAATCCCCTGAGCTCTTTGAGATTTCTCGGAGGTTGCATCTCCTGGATAGCGCAAATCTTTTCTGGATCCAAATGAATTCCCATAGAGGTCACTACAAACCAAGGAATTTTTCACTGGCCACCCCCAGGAAGGATTTGGTGGGGTTCATCTTCAACTGATGGGCCCGCATAATGTCGAAGACAACCTTTAGATCAGTTATATGATCACCTTTAGCGCGGCTTTTTACTGCGATGTCGTCAACATAGCATTCCACCGTTTTGCACATGTGTTCGTGGAAAATGGCATTCATGGCCCTTTGATATATTGCCCCTGTATTCTTCAGTAAGAAGGGCATGACGGTGTAGCAGTATACCCCCAGTGGTGTCCTGAAAGAGGTATGTTTTTCGTCATCAGGATACATTTTGATTTGATTATATCCTGAGAATCCATCCATGAAGGACATTCGCTCGAATCCACATGTGTTGTCAATCATGACATCTGTGATTGGCAGTGGGAATTCATCCTTGGGACAAGCCTCATTTAGATCACGAAAATCAATGCAGATCTGGATCTTTTCGTTCTTTTTGGCAACGGGGACGATGTTGGCTACCCAATCAGGATGTTGTTCTTCCCTAATGAAGCCAGAGTCTATAAGCTTTCTGACTTCTGATTGAATTGCCTCCATTATTTCTAGACGGAACCGTTGCTGTTGTTGTTTGACAGGCTTTACGTCCGTATTAATGTTGAGGCGATGCATAGCCACTCGAGGATCGAGTCCAGGCATGTCTTCATAATTCCAGGCGAAGACGTCTATATATTCTTGCACAAGAGATATTAGACCCTTTTTCTCCGTAGGTGATAGACCTTCGCTTATAAAGATGGGCTTAGGATTAGCCTCATCTCCCAGATTGATCTGAACAACCTTATCTTCTGTGGGTGGCTTGCGCTGTTCGAAGCGGGTATCCCAAAGATTGTTTAAGTGTCTGATCCAAGGATCTGTATCAGATTGGATCATTTCTTTATCTCCGTCTTTCAGGTGGCTTGTTGAAACCATATTCACTGAAAGTTCTCTGAAGATGTTGCCGACACTAACATCTGACTCCCACGATGACGTGCCCGATGAGTAATCATGGCATAATGACTCTTCAGACTCAGAAGCTGATGGGATCGGAGTTGACACATAGCCCAACCCCCTGCGAGTCTGATGATAATAATCAGGGGTTTTCCCTTTTGGTACAAAAGATCGGAGTAGTGTTCTCCTTCCTTTGCCGAAGTTTAACCCGGGACCATTCGTCAGATCATACCCCATGCTTTCCATCATTCTGAGTGTATTTGGCTCATAATGACCGAACTGAGGGGGTTCCTCCTCGCCTTCTGATTCTTCAAGGGGCATTGGTTCGGACTAAATTCGTCCGAAAAGAATTGGTCTTTGGCCTTTCCGTCTCGCTGGAACCATGAATACGGATTCTTGCGCATCGCCAGCATCTTGGTACGTTACGAAGGACGACTTCACTGGTACATGCATTGATGTCAAAGCATCCATTGCCGACCAGAGGTCATCATCCACTTCAGTACTAGTGTCTGATGGCACTGAGTCAGAAGCAAATACAGAGAAATACGCCAAATCTAATTCTTCATTAATATACCATCCGCCTGCATCATCGGTGGTATTATCAACATCGAGCTTATTAATGCCCGTTACAAGTGGATCTAGTTTCCGCATGCACTCTTCTTTTTCCGGCTCGGTGTCTGCTTCATTACCAGAGTCGGGCTCCTCTGGTTGTGGGATTTCATCTGTTTCCACAGATTCCTGATACAGGAGAGAATCTGTGAAATAATTCTCAACTCCCTTGAACGGATGCCTTTCGGCAATCAACGTTCGCACTTTTCCACTCCCGTCGATGTATTTCATGACTTGGTAGAGAGTGGAGGGAACGATAGAATTGCGATGAATCCATGGTCTTCCCAGCAGCAAATTATAGGAGGTGTCAGCATCTATCACATAGCATGTCACCTCTGACCTTAGGTCTCCAATCTAGCATTTGAGCTTGATTTTCCCCATTGGACGGGTGCTATTGGCATTGAACCCATAAATAGTAGTCTGGGTAGCGCTCAAACGGTGAGTAGGGATCCCTAGATGTTGCATGACCTGGCGAGGCATAATGCTCAATGCAGACCTGGGATCTACCTGAATGCGGTTCACCTCAGATGATCCAATATACCCTGCGAAGTAAAGGGGTCGATCATGTTTCCCTTTAATTTGCATATCATCTGCCGTGAAGGTGATGCAGGGAACATTTTGGGAGGTATGGAGGCAATCCTCTACATCTTCCTCCTTTGGTCCGATTGGCACCTGAGTCATGAAGGCCTCAGCATTAGCGAGGGCCTCTTGCAGAGCTTCTCTGGTTGACTTTGATAGCCTGAGGAGCTCATAAAGAGTAATTCAGGCCGGGATATTGGCCAGTTGAGCCAGGACATCAAAGCGGTAAGGCGCTGCGGATCCTTCCGCGATGTCTTTCGAGAGGACTATGGAGAACCAGAGCTCTTTCTGTCTTTCCACGGGCTGCTTTGTGGAAGACTTGGCTGACTCTGCAGTAGGTTTTTGAGGAGTTACCGCCATTTCGTCATACTTTTTCAAATATGACTGACCCGAACGGGTTTCTGCCACAAGTTGGTTGGGTTCTGTGGCCGGAGCTAACGTTTCCTCTTCTGAATCGGTCAGTGAGGGAACATCAGTCTCCGCTTTCCGAGAAGAGGCACACACCACATTACAGGATGTAGCCTTTGCTTTGCCTTTGGACTTCCTGTTGGTCACAGTAGTCCATTGCTGGCTATCAACAAGGTCAGGATGGACCCACATGATCTCTCCCCGAGGTGTGGGAACGGGTACCAGGCCCTTCTCATGCTGTTGGTGAGGGTCTGTATTGACCATTCTCAACTCTCCTCTTGGGACAGGGACTACTCCAGAGGGTGTTGGAGGTTGCCTTTCAAACTGGAGAAATGACATCATATTGGCCGCCACCTTCTTCTGCTCTGGACGGAGTTTTAATACTTCCGCGTCAATCAGAGCCTGAAGGATGTCCTTGAAGATGTAACAGCTCTTGGTGGGGTGTCCCAGCATCCTGTGGTACAAGCAGTAATTGGGATTATCGGTTTTACCGACTTCTTCAGGGCGCCTAGCTTCAGGAAGCTTCAGTCGGTTGCTCTTGTTGAGTAATTTGAAGAGCGAGTTGACATGTTCATCCTTGAAGGAATACTGCTTGTTGGCACGTGGTTGGCTTGAAGAGCCACTTCCCTTGATCGGTTGAGGTTTGACGGGAGATTTAGTCCCTGTCGCTAAGTTATCCTTCCGTTTGGCTTGGAGGGATGTGTCTGGCGCACGCCTCGTTGACCTCTCAGGTCTGGGTTTATTTTCTTCCGCTCTGACGCGGGCGACAATTTCCTCAGCCTGTTCACCTTGTTGAATCAATTGTTTCCAGGTGCGGCTCTCAGCAACTCCTATTTGGGCGAGGAGTGAGGTTTGTAGATTATGGCGGCATGTTTCCACCAGGGTGACCTGGGTCATACCGCTCGGACATCGGAGTGCTACGTTCCGAAATCTTTCTACGAAAGACTTAACGGACTCTCCCTTTCGCTGCTTGGTGGCTAAAAGGGTAGGCATGGTGACTTCCGAGTCATCTTCAAAGAAGCGCTTTAGAAAGAGCTTCTCCAAGTCGCCCCTATTCTTGATGGAGCCTTCCGGGAGCTTCATGAACCATTCAAAGGCAAGCCCTTTTAGGGTGCCGATGAATAAGCGTGTCAGGATGGCATCATTATCTATCACATTCCCTGTTTGGGATTTAAAGTAGTAGATATGTTGGTTCGGTGAACCTTTCCCATCGAACGCTTGGAGGGTCGAGCCTTGAACTTGGGAGGGTATGGAACAAGGTCCCACTCGGCTGGATATGGCCGGACCACTCCTGCTTCTTGGAGGCCTTTCCGGTTGGTAAGGGCCTCAAGACGTTGCTCCAACTGATTCATTCTTTTAGAATGAACCTTTTCCTGGTCTCGGTCGTCCTTTTCCTGCGACGAGAATTTAGACGAACCAGAAGTAATTTGCTCTTCCTCCTCTACGCGTACAGAAGATGAGCTTTCCCCTTCTTTTTGCTTGCCTTTAGACTTCTTAGAGGAGGCTTTGTTGGTTGACTTCCTCTTGTCTTCAAGCAACTGTGCGAGCATCTGTTTAAGGGAGTCGATAGATTCTTGCTGAGCACGAATTAGCTCGAATTGTTCCTTCTGGACCTGGGCTTGCTGCTCCAAGCGCCTGGCAGTCTCCTCAGGAGTGCTGGTCATGTATATAAAGGCCTCTTTCTCCATGGAAGAGTTTGAAGCCTGCGACTCTACAATAGCAGAATGCGAGTCATTCGCCTCAATGCCACGGGCTAGGGCATTGTAGTCAATCGGGGGAATCACCCCGGTCCGGGTGCGAGTGTGTCGGTACACTCCTTCCGGTTCAGTGTCAGACTCATCGGCGCTGACTGCAGGTTATTTTCCCCTGCTCCTGCTCGCCATGTTTGCAGTGAGCTCGGGATATTCAGTGTCAGAGAAGACCCTCCTCCTGTGGGAACGACTTCTTTTAGCTGATCGGGGAATCAGGGTCAGCTGTCTAACTAGAGACTGCTGGTTTGCACCTGAACTGCAACGACATTCAGAGAGCATCGTGATGAGCCGTTCGCAGCAACATGACGAAGTGATTCGATTAGCACTTCTTTTCTTCGTCAAATAATCTCTCAGATCCGTGGGAGGAGGATCAAAGAGATTAGCCTCGTAATGCCGAGGGCGGGAGGCATCCTTGCTCTGTACAGCTAGGACGCGGGGTTCAGTGACGCGGTTCTCGCGTCGTGGCTTCAGGACGCGCGTCTGGCGTCTCTGCAAAGAAGAGACGCGCTATCGCGTTGCTGATTATTGCGTCGGGGCAGAGACGCTTGAGAGATGCAGGGCTGCTGGGTCCTATGCCTAGAGGCGTGTGCCTCTTGTACTCGACAAGGCGTGCGGGTTTCGCCTTAGCGTCTGAGGAGTGGGGCTTCAGAGGGGCCCACTTGATGAACCTCACGTTTGGGCTGCCAAATGCGGATTTGACGTGCCGGATGCGGTGCAGCAGAGATGCCAGTTTGAACCTTGCGTCCTGCCTCAGTTGGATGATCAGTTATTCCAACTTGCAGTTGACGCGCACGCCTCCTCTGTCGGCGTTCAGCGTTCCGGTTACGTCGTGGGGGTTGAGAGAAACCAACGACGACCTGGTGCTGAGGAAGAGGATGGATAGGCTGGACACCAGAGAACTTGACCACGCGGGTCTCCTGAGAGACGTTGGCGTGGGTGTCACGCATGGCGTGATTGGCCACAACATCCCTCACCGCAGCTGCCTCTGAGAGAGGCTCAGAGCGGATTTCGGGGCAAGTCCCCGTGGAGACCCTGCGGTAGACGCGGGCCTTTGGGCTCTTGGAGCCGGAAGAGAGGAACTCTTCATACTTTGCCTGGTCGAATTCTACGACGAGCGATTCGACCGTTTTTCCCTTGTAGAGGACGTCACCTTGCGCCACAACTTTGTCGTCAGTAACGAAAGTAGTCCCCAGCGGAGTCGCGATCTCTTGTTTGGTACGGAAAAAAATTCGGTGTAAAGTTTCCTTGAATCAATTGAAAGATTACAACGGACTAATGCTCCGACTACAAGGGAGGGAAGATGTTGAGTCTTGAATCTCCCCTTTGTTTAGTGCTGGGTTCTTCAAGTGGCGATGGAAAGTGAATCTTGTTTTTCGTTGACCGGGTGAACGTCAGGAACTTCGGGGGATCAACTCTTCGGTTGGCGGACGGAGTAACACAGCTCTGTCGACCAAAATCTCAAAGAGATTGTAGGATAAGATTAACTTGTACGCAGCAAGTCAGTTGAAGAGTTGGGCTCTCTTTCCTTCTCTGTGGAAGCTCTCAAGTCAAGTTCTTCTCTGATCTCCAAAAAATACGACCCCTTCCCCATAGCAACGGGGCTATTTATAGAGGTTTCAGGGCGAACGTGCCCCCTAAAAACACTCCATAATGGGGGTTAACTTTCCCCGTTATGTGGGCCGTGATTGACCCCATAACCAGGGCAGTTACAACTGAGACGCGGGTTTCAACCCTCGCGCCTTGATGCTGCGGTGCTGCTGAGACGCGGGTGTCGACCCACGCGCCTTGGTGCTGCAGTGCTGGCGGACACGCAGGTTTTGACCCACGCGCCTTGGTTCTGCAGTGCTGCTGAGACGCGGGTTTCGACCCACGTGCCTTGGTGCTGCAGTGCTGGCTGAGACGCGAGTTTCGACCCACGCGCCTTGGTGTTTCGACCCACGCGCCTTGGTGCTGCAGTGCTGGCTGAGACGCGGGTTTCGACCCACGCGCCTTGGTGCTGCAGTACGGCTGAGACGCGGGTGTCGACCCACGCGCCTTGGTGCTGCAGTGCTGCTGAGACGTGGGTTTCGACCCACGCGCCTTGGTGCTGTAGTGCTGGCTGAGATTAACCCTGCGTCTGGAGCTTGGGACTCTGCTTTTTGGTGCCTTATCTTTTAGTGATCTTTAGACAGTCTACAGCATGTTATGTTTTAATACATAGTTAAAACTAGATTTATGAATTTTTATATATGTTTATTAGGGAAGACTCCGTATTATAGAGAAAATGTTGCCAAAATTTCTGATAAATCAAAAATGATTATGAAGATTATGAGATTGATTACTATAACTGGAATTAATTAAAGTTAATTCAGTAATTTGAAAACTGTGAGCATTATAGTTGGTATCAGAGCAAAGATTTAGGAATCAGGAGTAGAGCTAAGGTACATGGCCTAGGAAATTAAAGGCCTAGGGATGTGATCTAGAATAGTTATTTCTAGATCAGTGCGTATGCATGTGTGCATTGTTTGAATGATTGTGTGATTATATGTGGGTAGTTCTAAGGGAGTAGTCGATTCTGACGTGAATGATTGATCTCGAGGTGTGTGATATTGATTATTTTCTTATATTTAACTGAGGGTTACCCACATGCCTTGATTCGAATGTGTTCTATTAGGGGGCGCGGTCCCTCGGTATGAGCTGTTAGTGGTATGGGAAACTGGAATAAGAAAAAGTTGAAATATCAGGTAAATCAAGATTTAATCAGAGCGAAAGAACCATATTAGGAATCTAATTGTGCAATAACCAAAGCTTAGTTAAAAGAATATAAAAGATATATCATATTGAAAAGGTTATGAATTTTGATACAATTCGAAGAGCATCCCTATACGGATATAATTATATTGTGTTATATTGTGGGATTATGATATGAAAAGAGTTTGATATAATTTCTCTACATATTTTCTAGATGGGAGAGTCCGATGAGAAAGAATCACAGACCCATAGAGTCTGATGGGACAATCGATAGTGAAAAAATTATGATTGTGGGTCCACTAGTATATTAAAAGACTGATGAAATGATTGTCATCTTGATTTTGTATGTATAGTAATAGGGTCTTTTGTATGTGAAATTATCATGATAATTGATGTTATGAAAAATTTTGTGTGTATAATGTTATTATAAATGGAACAGACACTTGTCAAATATTTAAGAATTTGCACAAAAACTTTATTGTTCTTGATCTTTAGTTAGTATGAACCATATTGGTAATTAGAAATTCTTATCTTCTATCCCAATCAATTACTTTATATCGATTCAAATTAGGTGCCACACCGCATGTTGCAATTATCATGATGTTACACTAAGTTACAACAAGAAAGGACTAATAATATGAAATAGTGGTTAGATTCACTACACGGAACCTAACTTAGTAACTATTTTCATGAGATCAATAATTATAACCTAGCGTGCATTTTATATGTATACGTACTTGTGACATGAGTGATCATTGTTTACGAACTGTAATGCGCTTGGAACTTGTGAAATTGAAATTGAATATACCATGAATCTTAATTCAAAAACTATAACATTGGTATTAAACCGGAATATGAGCGATATCAATGATTATAAGTTGTCCATCAAATATGTGAATAATGTATGGGTATTCTCTTGATAATTTAGTAATTGTGACAAATATAAATATAAAGTTTAAGAGTTATATCAAAACTAAATAATGCTTATAAATGAGAAGAGACAGATCCATTGCATTAGAGAGATGACTTTGTTAGGTAGAGAAGATTTTAAATGAAACGGACTATACTAGGAACTAAGAAGTATTCTTCACATCTTTAACTTTAAGAGTTGGAGTAATGAATATCAGATTATAACTAAGTTTACAGTAAACTCTCAGATGGATGGGCGATCCAAGGAAACTATTCAGACATTAAGAAGATCTGTTAGATGCATGTGTACTGGATTGGAAGAAAAAATTTAGACAAGTATTTATCATGATAGAATCTGTTTGTAACAATAATTATTGATACTCTTGGTACATCTTCGTCTGTAGCTTATATAATTTAAAGAAGAGATCAAAAATTGTTGGGAAGAAATAGAGATATTAAAATAATTGATTTAGAAATAATCTAAAACAATGATTTACAGAACCATATAGATGCAATACAGTAAAATACAAATGAAGTGACTGCTAGACTATTAAGTCAAACAGAGAAGTTATAGAAGGAATTGAATGCCAACGTATTCATTATAAGCAAGAGAAGAATCCATAGTGCTGGTGAAAGATAACAAATATTGGAGGAATTGGCGAACCAAAAGCGAGCGGAAGTTTTCACACAAGTTATAAATTCTCTAATCGAGTGATACTCGCAAAAGAGAAATTATTGATGATATTGTTTAATGAAACAAAGAATATCATTAGAAGGGGATCTCAATAATTATTGTTAATTATGATTGAAAGAGTACATTATCAATCTTATGGCAAGAAGAGGAGGCAAAAGAATAATTGATTTAGAAATAATCTAAGAAATTATTGAAAAATTTCAAATAGTTGAGAAAAAGGATAAAAGGTTGACCTGAATAGACAGGACAGACAGATTAACTTTACTAATAAAAAAATTATATTGGACATTGAGACAGCCAGTAACATCTGTGTGAAGATTGAAATCCTTATTCCAATTCATCATATATATATATATGAGGGATCTGTACCTCAGCAGCCAGCTGAGAGAGACTGTCTCAGTTGGTGCAACGTGGCTAAATTTCAGCCACAATTTTGAGCGCTACTGTCATGGTTGTAATTTTTTTTGAGGACTATGATCAAGTCGCAGTATTTTTCTTATGACCGCTACCATGTAGCAGTATTTTTCTGAGGACTGCTACCATGATCTCAGTCCTAATTACACTGAAAATATATGATTTTTTTAGGACTGCGACCATGTCACAGTCAGCTGCGACCATATTGAAGTGCCAGCTGAGAGAGTCTCTCTCAGCTGGCGGCTGAGGTACATTTATACACACACACACACACACACACACACACACACACACACACACACATATATATATATATATATTCCTCGAATAAGCAAAAAATTTTTAAACTTACAATATTCATGCAAACAAGACTTGAGATGAAATCCGGAGAGGATATATTCCACATTTAGAAGCCAATACAGACTTTAATCATAAGGTAAAATAGTTGAGTGAGAAATTATTTCTTCTGGTAATAAGTTTTGCGGAGAAAAAGTAAAATTTGTAGAAGCCATATGGAACCGAAAGATGAATATAGAGATTTCACCCTAACCTATTCCAACTGCGACAAGATTTGAGTACAAAATTTTCTTAAGGGGGGTTGAATGTAACAGCCTGATTTTTTTTTTCAAAATCCTAATTTACGCCTTAATCTCCAATTATGAGATAATAACCAGTAATTAAAACTCTAGTTTTAGCAAGTTTTGAGTAATAGTATAGTAATGGACTCGATAATCCACGAGATGTTAATATTATAATTAAGTGGAAAAATTAAAATCTAATAAATTTCGATGAACAAATGATATTGAAAATTATTTGGAATGAGAAGTGAATATTTTGTTTACACGTTATAAATTGTGGGATCAAGTGTAACAACTAAAATATTAAAATCTTGAATTTATAATTTTAAATATTGATTATTGGAAATAATCTCATGATGATAGAAAACCGCAATTGGAGCCAGTATTTGAAGCCGATAATTCATAAAATAATATAAAAGAGGGTTAGTGGGATGATGAATTGATATGTGGATAAGCACATACAAACAAAATTGGATTCATATATACATATATATATGGATGTGTGTATATATAGGAATATATACACATATTATTGTATGAAAGATAAGAGTATATACATTTGACCCACCATGACACTGAGTTATATACAAATTATTAAACTGGAACACAAGTTAGTGGAGAGGGGTAACTAAACTTAATTAAGCATGTAATGGAGTAATTAGAGAGATTAACTATCATAACAAGTAATTATATATAGTAGTAAATGTATTTCATTATGGTATTAAATAAAAAGTTAGTTGAGAAGATATATAGTACATCTCTGTTGGCCCAAGGTTACAATCACCCGGTTTTAGAGTTTTGATGATAATAAAACATACATAGTTATTTGTACTAATCAAGTTTAAGTGTTTAAGATTATTTCAGGGTTCTAAGAATTCAAGTAGTTTCTTCCCCTAAAGGAAGGTGGTGTTGACTCAAGATGACTCAAATACGGGATTAAGAATTCAAATAACTCAACGATGCAAATGGAAAAGCCCGATTGAAGATCTTGTAGTCACCTAGACCCTTGTAAGATTTTAGTATGTTAAAGAGTAAGGATATGATGTGCTCAAGAAGTTACACACACAAAAATATACTTTTCAAAATTACAAGTTTTGGGTAGTATTGGTTTTGTAGCATGTTTAGTTAATATACATGTTTCATAATTTTTCAAAATTTTTATATCAAGTTTAGAACATATATTTTATCTCCTATATTATGCTACATAACCCTCAAACCAATGCAAAATATTTTAAAAATATTTTCAAGTTCAAAAATCTGTTTTAAAGCTATTTCAGGTCATAACGGTTGACCGGCCGGTCGACCGTAACTGTTTCAGGCCAAAACAGTCGACCGGCCCTTTTGGCCGTGGGGGTGCACGCTGTACACGTTTGTCGGTCGACCGGGTCGGTCGACCGTCAACCCTTGCGATCGACTGACTGCATGACTCTTGCTCTCGGTTTGTGCCGGTCGACCTGAAGTTCAAAAATTTCTTTTAAAAATAATCTACGGTCGACTGGGCGGTCGACCGGAGCCAACGGCTATTTGTCAAGTGGCGTACTGGTCGACCGGCAGACGTCCAGGTAGGCTCAACAACTCTATTTTGAATCTGTTTTATTTTTTATATGTTCCAACGGCTATTTTTTGTTTTCAAGTGGTTAAATTCACGCCTAATGACCTAGTATCACTTATGAATGGTATTTAACCTTTGCCTATAAATAGAGGTCATGGGTCTTTGATTTTTCACAAGAAAAATATCCAAGTTTCAAGTATTTTCAACAGAGAAGTGTTTATAGATTTCCATTTTCAAAGATCTTTCTATTGCAAAATTTTTCAGTTGGTTTTCAAGTCTTCTAAATCTTTACTAATGAAAATTTTCTCTCACTTTACTTCTTGAGCCTAAAATCATACTCCACTCTATAAGAAGTTGTAAGAGAGTGCTTGTGGTCTTCCTAGATCACCAAGTGACTTGTATTCCATTGAGTTGTGGTTCCTCTTGTGTGGAGGATAGTGTTGGAACTTGATTCTGATGATACATTTGCGAAGCCATTTCATTGGAGCTCTATCTCACAAGTTTATACAAGAGTTCTACATGCTCAAGACTTCCCAAGAATAATGGTTATGGATGTGTATTGTAATATTTATTAGAATGTTAAAAGCCTTGAACATACGCACACATCTTAAGTCTATAAGTTGACTTATTACGAAGTATAGTCGACTTATACAAACTATAGTCGACTAACCCTTAACTATAGTCGACTTAGGTTTGTTTCTAGATGCATACCAACTTTCTATTTCTGATCTTTATGCACTATTAGTCAACTTATAAGTCTTAATAGTCGACTAATATATGGCATAGTCAACTTATACCTTCTACTGGTCGACTATATTCAGTTTCCAGAAACATGTCATTTGTATCAGCCATTCCCTAGTCGACTTGCCCCCTTTATTAGTCGACTAATCTAGTCAAAAGTTGTTCTTATAGTCGACTAACCCATAAACTCAAGTCGATTAATGGCAGTTTCTGATTGTTGAACAATTTTTGGTTTCTGGTGTTTTATCCAATGTTTTATATTCAAATTTGTCCTAATAACTACCCTAACTGACCATAGATTTTACCTATAAATAGAGATGTGAAATCACCTAGAGGGGGGTGAATAGGTGATAATGCTAATCTAGTGAACTAAATGCGAAATTTAAAAACTAATTGCAATTACACAAGATGCAAGCAACAAGTGATGCACACAACCAAGCCAAGCATATAAGTATGAATGAACAATGTGAAATAATGCAAGGCACAAAGTAAAGAGAGAGAGATAGAGTAAGAGTCAAGGGATCAAGCGCAAACAACAAGATATGTTTCGAGGTTCGAGCACCCAGCTCTACATCCCCGCCTTCACCCAGAAGGATTTCAACTCCACTAGCTTATCCACAAAGGACTCCCACAAAGGGAACCTCCACCGAGGATTTGGGGCAATAACAATTACAAGGAGTACCCAACTCCTCTCTTTACAACCACAACCTCCTTCTTGAGGCAAAGCACCAAGCCAACAAACAATCACCTCACAACTTGAGGGATTAGCACAAAGCTTACACAAGGATCACCTCACCACTTGAGGGATACAACCCAATAGCACAACCTCCTCAACACAATGAGGGAAAGGCACAAAGCCAAGCTAAGATAGGGTTTACAACTTGGTGGTCTAACAAACAACCACAAACAATCTCTTTTCCCACACAAAGATCCTATAGAATAAGATAGTAGATGTAGCTCAAGTGTGGAGAAAACCAAAGGAATGGAAATCAAAATCTCAAAGAAAATCTTTGAGAAAAACTAGAAACCAAGATGAAGAAGTTGAATCAAAATCTTTTCCCAAAAACCCTCTCTTGATTTTCCAAACCCTAGGAAAAACACCAAATGGATTGTTCAATTAGAGCCCAAAAACTTCTTTTGATTGCTGTGAAAACACTAGAGAAAACTCAGAAAATTCGTCCAAAAATTCTTCGAGAAAACAGGCCATTAATGGGGTATTTATAGCCCCCAGAAAAACATAGCCGTTGGCAGCAAATTCTGCCAGAAATGAACTACCGGTCGACCGGTCGGTCGACCGCCCAACGGTCACATTTGACCGCTGGCAGCTACCGGTCGACCGGGCGGTCGACCGGCCCAGATACAGAGAGCAACAACTCTCTGTCCGGTCGACCGCTCGGTCGACCGGGGGCAACCCGAGAGCAACCTGCTCTCAGTCGGTCGACCGTGCGGTCGACCGGCTTATGGGTAAGCTAGCGTGCACGTATCCGTACACGTCGATCGACCGCTACGGTCGACCGGCTACTTGGTACGGTCGACCGTCCGGTCGACCGACCTAGCCTGGCAGCAGCAGTTCAGGTCTGAAAAACAGGTTATTTTTAATCCTAAAAATTCCCATAAAATCTCTAAAATTACACAAAAATAGTTTTATCATTTTACATTGAAATATAAACTTGTGTTAAACATTTCAACACAAATTTCAAACATTATGAACTGTTTTTGTGTCTTACAAATTTTGCCGAAAATCAAAACCTGTATTTTTCCAAACTTGAATTTTTCAAATGAAAATCCGATTTTTCCAAAACTCATTAAACTACAAAAACATGATATTTAAATACTTTGAAGCATGTTGTATATGGATAGAAATCCAATATACAAGAAACATATATATATCCATGTTTTTGACTTTAATTCCAAAAATATGTTTTGTTAGAAATACCAAAACATAAAACACATGAAATAGACTATCAAGCTAAGTTTGTTTAAATAGTCGAAGCATGCATGTATAAAGAACAAATATAATATACATTAAACTATGTAAACTTGTTTTGATATAATATCTATTCATGCAAACCAAGATCGGTTAAACCAAAAACCGAAAACCAAAACATGAAACGTGTGTGTTGTGACCTTGAGCATATCATACTATTCTAATCTTTACAATTTGGATCTAAACACAAAACTAAACTATGGTACCGATGTCTTCTTGTAGAGCGCTGTCTCCAAGCCGACTCGATCCAAAACTTCGTGATCCACCGAGCTTGACTCCAATGAGTGCTATATATGATCTTGTCGCTCGGGCTCTTGAATCACCATGTGAATAGCTTTCAAATCATCTTGTTGAAGCAAATCACCAACTAATATCTTGATTAATGATCTGAAACTAAAATCACAAGATTATTAGTACACATAACTACATGAGTTAATCATCATCAAAACTAGAGTGGAAGGCCTCTGGGCCAACAATCTCCCCCTTTTTGATGATGACAAAACTCATGGAGTTATATATGCATGGATTAAAGTTAAGCTTCAAAGAAGCTCCCCTTTAACTCATGCATAAACAAATAAACATAAATATGCAATGAATATGAAACACGAAACATGCATATATATGCATAAAACAATAAAAGGTTCAAGATACCAATGAAATTTTTAAAAACAAATAAACATGCTCTAGATACCAATTAAACTTAATATATGCAAAACAAAACTAATGATCTCTTTTACAAGCTCTTGATACCAAATACCAATTAAACTTAATATATGCAAAACAAAACTAATGATCTCTTTTACAAGCTCTTGATACCAAAAATAAACATGTTCTATAAATAATGCTTTGATACCAAATGAACTTAATAAAAACATGAAACATGCATAATATGCATATATAAACTCAAATTCTTCTCCCCCCTATTTGTCAATCATCAACAAAGGGGTTAAAAACAAAACAAATAAAAAATATATATTCTTCTCCCTTTTTGTTCAAAACAAAGAATCAATAAAGGGATGTATCAAAAACAAAATGTTCTCCCCCTTTTTGTCTAAAACAAAAACGATATCAATGAGGGGTCAAATCAAATATGATACCAATTAAAAATGTGTCGAGGAAGTGCATATTGATACCAATTAAAAATGAAACTATACCAATTGAAAAACAAAAATCTTGATACCAATTGATAAGTAAACAAATATCATATCAATTGTAAATAAACAATCTTGATATCAATTTAAATTAAACATTACAAATTTTGAATTTCTAAACATAAATACCAATTGAAATTATTATTCTTTTTAAGGCATAAGATACCAATTGAAATCATAATTTTCTTTCATAAAGCAAGGGAGTGGAATACAAAATACTAATTGAAAGATGAAATACAAGATTTTCTCCCCCTTTATGAAATACCAACAAAAACAATGCGTAGGCTCGAATTAAGATACCAATTGAAAGCCAAATCAATTGAAACAAAGTTGAAATTCAAGCCTTAGCATAAACAAATATATATGTATGGAATATTAGATACCAATCGAAATTGATACTATTTGAAATGTAAGCATACATACATAAAAATATATGAGTATACAAGAAATGTTAATATTGATACCAATTGAAAGAATCCAATGATACCAATTGAAACAACAATAAGATCAAGTGTATATCTCATATTTCCTATCCTCCCAATCATGTTCAAGTTTAAAATGATTTTCACTATAAAGCATACATGAGCATGGTCGCCCATCCAACCGCCCTTGGAAGGTAGGGGTTTTCAAAAATAGGTTTGAAAATGTAATATGTTTGAAAATCTCTACCATAGTGAAGAATATGAACTAGTTAAAGGAAAAATTTTTAAACTAGTACGAAATCCTTCAAGCAAGGAATAAAACAAAATTGTTTTTCATGAAACACATGTAAATCACATGATCACTAAACACTCAAAGTCCATAAAGCCCATATCATAGTCTCATGAAAACAATTCATGAGTAAACTAATAAAGTGAGTGTACAAGTGTTATGTGACACATATCAACATGAAAGTATTCAATTAAGCTCATGTAGAATTCCTTAAAAACATTAACACATGAAAAACTAAATTTTCATTTCCAATTGAAATTACCTAAAAACATGAAAATCATCAAAACGATTTAAACTTCAAGGCATATGTATGTCATGTACAAACTAAAGTATACATACATATCCTAAACATAATGAGTCCACAAAGGTATATGCATGAAGGCACGTGGCTCAAAGGATGTATATGTATAATCAATAGTTTGAACAAGATAGACATATACATGAAGTTAAAACACATGATCATGGAAACATATCCAAAATGAGGAATACAAGTTAGAATGCATGAATCATCAAAACTAGACTATACTAGCACATCTAATGGGTACAAATAGGCATTCAAGCACAAATATAAAAAGATTTACTTGTGGCCTATTCTATGTACAAGTATAAATCCTAGTTTTCATGAAAACTAATATCTAAACATATATTCAAATCATGAAGCATAAACGACACATAAATCAACATGATAGACATAAAAATGATCATGAAGTAAATCCACATGCTATTAGAATTATGATATATATAATAGCTAAACGAATGGTGAGAACACAACAAATGGGTCCATATAAGCATGGGTGATCTCATAAGCTATACATGCATGTCAATGGTCTAATACATGGCATATAACATACTAATCAGAACATGATAAACATAAACACGAATCATAAACATCCATATGATCATTATGTATATGCATGTACATTAGATCTAGGACATACATATTAGTTAAAAACAAGGTGAGAACACATAGATATAAATCCATATAAGCAAGAAGTGTCTCAAGTAACTAAACATGTATATCACTAATCTAATAAACATAGTATAGGCATAATGAACAATAAACCATGGCATGCTATAAATTGATGAACATGAAAAACATGCAAATAAAAACGGGAGTTAGAGATTGATATCAAAACCGATGAAGGCACCTCTCTAGTTCTCCAAACCAATGGTGGTCCTCTCCACCAAACTCCCCTTGAAAGTGATGCATCCAAATTGTTTTCTTTAAGCACGGAACGCATCCACTTCAAGGCACCAACACTCTCACGTGATGCGAGAGCCCACACCTACATCAAAAATCAAAGGGGTGGTCTTTGGTACCCATTTTCTTTTGGGTCCACGGGGGTTAGTATCTTTCCTAACCCAAACAAGATTATTTGCTAAATTTTCAATATGTAAACGATCATAGCAAAATCTAGCAAGGTGGCCCTTACGACCACAATGTGTACAAGTGTACACATTAGCATACATAGTGTGGAGTTTGTGACCGTGATGAGCATGTGTATGCCGTGGTGGGTGTATATGTAAAGATGGAACTTGTTTCTTGCGAATCAAGGTTTCCAAGCGTGTATGATTCAAAGTACATTTGCTCAAAGTGGAGCCCAAACATTCAACACTTTTCTTCAACACATTTATGTCATTTTCAATACTAGAAGATAAAGTGGAGCATGCAAAAGATGTGCAAGAAGAAGAAGCTATACTAGCATGGCACACATGAGAATCTATATCAATTTTCAAAGATTCATTTTTCTTTAAAACTAAATTCAATTCTTTTGTAATGAAATCAATTTCATTTTTCAAAACAAGGTTATCTTTTAAAACAAAATCTAATTTAGAAGATAAAACCTCATTGTTTTTCACAACATCATCACAATCATTTTTGCTTTTAAAAATTCATTTTCCTTTAGAGCAAGTTCTAGTTGAGATTTAAGTGAGTCACGTTCACTAGTAATCTCTTCCTTCTCTTGCAAAATCGATTCAAAACTTGAACACAAATCCTTCATTTCTTCTTTTAAATCAAGGTTCTTCTTTTTCAAAAGTTCATGTTTTTCCAAGAATTTTTCAAGCTTTGTGGCAAGTTCTACATTTAGATTTTGAACTTCAAAACACTCATAGCAATATGAACTAGAGCTATCATCTAGTTGAGAATCCGATTGTACCTCAAGGGAGTCTTTCCCTTGGACCATGAGGCAATGCTCGTCAGACTTGTCTCTCCTAGATCTCCTCAACTTGTTGATAATCCTTGGAAGCTCGGGAGAAGTCAATATGCTCCAAACTGCAAAAGCCGATTCATAATGATCAAACACATGTAAAAGATCTTCATTAAGAGATGCTCTAAGTGTCTTAAGTGCTAATGCATTTGCCTTTCTATGCTTGCTAGCATTTGGGTAGGATTCTTGAGTAGTGGTTTGATAAACAAGATGTCCTAGGCTTTTTAAATGACTACTCATCTTGGCCTTCCAAATATCATGTCTAGAAAAATCAAACATGGGGGGCTATCCATGAGTGCAACTATATGTGTGCAAATGAAAATGCAAATGAAGATTAGCAAACCAAGATCTCACTCCTAGGTGGTTAAACTTAAATATCAGGAGCGTAGGCTCTGATACCAATTGAAATCACCTAGAGGGGGGGTGAATAGGTGATAATGCTAATCTAGTGAACTAAATGCGGAATTTAAAAACTAATTGCAATTACACAAGATGCAAGCAACAAGTGATGCACACAACCAAGCCAAGCATATAAGTATGAATGAACAATGTGAAATAATGCAAGGCACAAAGTAAAGAGAGAGAGAGAGATAGAGTAAGAGTCAAGGGATCAAGCGCAAACAACAAGATATGTTTCGAGGTTCGAGCACCCAGCTCTACATCCCCGCCTTCACCCAGAAGGATTTCAACTCCACTAGCTTATCCACAAAGGACTCCCACAAAGGGAACCTCCACCGAGGATTTGGGGCAATAACAATTACAAGAAGTACCCAACTCCTCTCTTTACAACCACAACCTCCTTCTTGAGGCAAAGCACCAAGCCAACAAACAATCACCTCACAACTTGAGGGATTAGCACAAAGCTTACATAAGGATCACCTCACCACTTCAGGGATACAACCCAATAGCACAACCTCCTCAACACAATGAGGGAAAGGCACAAAGCCAAGCTAAGATAGGGTTTACAACTTGGTGGTCTAACAAACAACCACAAACAATCTCTTTTCCCACACAAAGATCCTATAGAATAAGATAGTAGATGTAGCTCAAGTGTGGAGAAAACCAAAGGAATGGAAATCAAAATCTCAAAGAAAATCTTTGGGAAAAACTAGAAACCAAGATGAAGAAGTTGAATCAAAATCTTTTCCCAAAAACCCTTTCTTGATTTTCCAAACCCTAGCAAAAACACCAAATGGATTGTTCAATTAAAGCCCAAAAACTTCTTTTGATTGCTGTGAAAACACAAGAGAAAGCTCAGAAAATTCGTCCAAAAATTCTTCGAGAAAACATGCCATTAATGGGGTATTTATAGCCCCCAGAAAAATATAGCCGTTGGTAGCAAATTCTGCCAGAAATGAACTACCGGTCGACTGGTCGGTCGACCGCCCAACGGTCACATTTGACCGCTGGCAGCTACCGGTCGACCGGGCGGTCGACCGGCCCAGATACAGAGAGCAACAGCTCTCTGTCCGGTCGACCGCTCGGTCGACCGGGGGCAACCCGAGAGCAACCTGCTCTCAGTCGGTCGACCGTGCGGTCGACCGGCTTATGGGTAAGCCAGCGTGCACGTATCCGTGCATGTCAGTCGACCGCTACGGTCGATCGGCTACTTGATACGGTCGACCGTCCTGTCGACCGACCTAGCCTGGCAGCAGCAGTTCAGGTCTGAAAAACAGGTTATTTTTAATCCTAAAAATTCCCATAAAATCTCTAAAATTACACAAAAATAGTTTTATCATTTTACATTGAAATATAAACTTGTGTTAAATATTTCAACACAAATTTCAAACATTATGAACTATTTTTGTGTCTTACAAATTTTGCCGAAAACTAAAACCTGTATTTTTCCAAACTTGAATTTTCCAAATGAAAATCCGATTTTTCCAAAACTCATTAAACTACAAAAACATGATATTTAAATACTTTGAAGCATGTTGTATATGGATAGAAATTCAATATACAAGAAACATATATATATATCCATGTTTTAGACTTTAATTCAAAAAATATGTTTTGTTAGAAATACCAAAACATAAAACACATGAAATAGACTATCAAACTAAATTTGTTTAAATAGTTGAAGCATGCATGTATATAGAACAAATCTAATATACATTAAACCATGTAAACTTGTTTTGATATAATATCTATTCATGCAAACCAAGATCGGTTAAACCAAAAACCGAAAACCAAAACATGAAACGTATGTGTTGTGAACTTGAGCATATCATACTATTCTAATCTTTACAATTTGGATCTAAACACAAAACTGAACTATGGTACCGATGTCTTCTTGTAGAGCGCCGTCTCCAAGCCGACTCGATCCAAAACTTCGTGATCCACCGAGCTTGACTCCAATGAGTGCTATATATGATCTTGTCGCTCGGGCTCTTGAATCACCATGTGAATAGCTTCCAAATCATCTTATTGAAGCTAATCACCAATTAATATCTTGATTAATGATCTGAAACTAAAATCACAAGATTATTAGTACACATAACTACATGAGTTAATCATCATCAAAACTAGAGTGGAAGGCCTCTGGGCCAACAAGATGTTGTCCTAGGCTAAACGCACCAATTAAAAATACAAGTTTTCTGCCCAAAAACTGTTGAAAAATCTGTTTTTTTTGAAAACTTATTTCCACTTTCATTTCTTCACTCAAATTCCTACTCCATAGTGAAGATTTCTGAGAGTCAACCTATAATAGTCCTTTTTCACGATCACATACAGATTCAAGGCTTATTGAATTGATTGTATTTACTCAAAGAGAAAGATTGTACAAGAGCGTCTTCGGGTTGAAGAGAGGTTGTACAAGGTGTTGTAGTCTTCTTAGTTTGTAAGAAGAGTTGTATACATTTGGCAAAGGGGATTTGTCAAGTGGTATACAAGGTGTTGATTTTGGGTGTACAAAATCAAAGGTTAAAGGAAAATCTCAAGCGGGTGGCTTGAGGACTGGATGTAGGTCAAGAGGACCGAACCAGGATAAATCACTTGTATTTGCGTTTGATTTACTTTCTGTGATTTATTTTCTTTTCTTGCAAGTTTATATTTTAACGCTAATCATCCTTTGTTTTAGTATTTGGGTTGACTTATTTTAGATCCTACAATTGGTATCATTTCAGGACCAACAATTGGTATCAGAGCATGACCCGGCATACTCTATCAGAGCCCTGCATATCCAGTCAACAACCTACATGGATGGCAACGGAGTTTCCTTCATCACAATTCAGAGAAGGACATTCTACAGTCCACCACTATTTGATGGATCGAACTACAACTACTGAAAGTGTAGAATGAAAATTTACTTGCAATCGCTCAACGACGAACTATGGAATATAGTAAAGCAGCATACACCAAACCGACTACCAATTAAAGCGCTTGGAGTGATGATCAAAAGAAGAATGCGAACCTTGATGCCAAAGCGATGAATACATTATTTTGTGCCTTAACCAAAGAAGAATTCAATCGTGTGTCAATAGCCACATCTGCAAATCAAATATGGCACACTCTACAGGTAACACATGAAGGTACAAATAAGATTAAACAATCTAAAATTTCTATTCTTGTCCATAGGTTTGAACTATTTAAAATGAAGGAGAATGAAACCATCTCAGAAATGGTTACAAGGTTCACCGACATAACAAATTCCTTAGCATCCCTTGGAAAGGAATACACCCAAGTCGAAAAAGTTCGCAAGATCCTTCGTGCACTCACATCAGATTGAAAGAAGAAGACAACTGCAACCGAAGAAGCAAATGATCTCTCCACTATGTATTTAGAAAACCTCATTAGTAATTTAATGGCATATGAAGTACAACTAGAAGACAGAAAGAAGGATGAACAACAACCTTTCTCAAAGAAGAAAGAACTTGCCTTCCATGTATCCTCAGATACGGACAATTCAGATGACGATGAAGAGGAGATGGCTATGCTCTCAAGAAAGTTCAGGAAGTTCTTGAAGTAAGGTAAGTTTAAATATTTTAATTGTAATAAAACAGGTCATATGAAGAAGGATTGCCCATTGCTTAAAAATAAAGGTAAATTCAAGAGCAAAAAGTTCAAAAAGAAGAAAGACTATCAAGCATCATGGGAAAATAGTGATTCCTCTTCCTTTGACGAAGAAGAAGCCACTGAACATGCCAACGTTTCATGGCTCAAGAAGAAGATAAGGTACAATATACTGAACTCTTAGATGCATTTCATGAATTATACAATGATCTTAAGAATGAAAAGAGATAAAGAATAAAGTTTTGTCAAAGGAAAATGAAAAACTTTTCATAGAAAATTCATGTTATGTTTCTCAAATTTCTTCTATAAATTCTCAAAAAGATGATTTTGAAAAAGTGATATCATCATTGAAAAAGAATAGTGAGAATTTTATAAAAGAAAATGTTATGCTTAAAAAGGAAACTTTATCTTTAAATAAAAGAATTACTGTTTTAAATAAAAACATATCAAGTTTCCAAATGAAGTATGAAGAGATTTTGAAAAATGTGACTAAATTTAATCAAGAAAAAGAAAAGTTAAATGATTTGTTATCATATCAAAAGATGTCACATAATCATTATAGTATTGGATTCTTAAATCAAAGTGGAAAATCTATACATGTTTGTAAAAAGAATCATAATCCATATAATTCTTTTGTGAAAAGAAATACTGATATTATTTCAAAAAGAATTAAGAATAAGTTAATATGGATTCCTAAAAACTTAAGCATTGTTGATAAAATACTTATATTGCATCATACATGCATTCTATATGTAATTCATGTAATTATATGTATACTAACAGATGGAAATCAAATTCAAATTGGGTTTGGATTCCTAAAGGTTAATGCTTTGATCTTATAAATGATTGGTACTATTTTAATGTTTATTTTCAGGTACCAAATAAAAAGTTTAATAAAAAAAATATTTTAAACATTTATCATATGTATATATATGTCATGATATATTTTTTGTAGGGGGAGAACACATATTTTTCTATATTTGTTATAAGCTGTTCTACGCAAGGGGAGAACATATAACATACTCTCTACAGGGGGAGTTTTTTCATGCATACAAAGTATCATCATCAAAAAGGGGAAGAATGTTAGAACTTGATTCTGATGATACATTTGTGAAGCCATTTCATTAGAGCTCTATCTCCCAAGTTTATACAAGAGTTCTACATGCTCAAGACTTCTCAAGAATAATGGTTATGGATGTGTATTATAATATTTATTAGAATGTTAAAAGCCTTGAACATACACACACATTTTAAGTCTATAAGTCGACTTATTACCAAGTACAGTCGACTTATACCAACTACAGTCGGCTAACCCTTAACTATAGTCGACTTAGGTTTGTTTCTAGATCCATACCAACTTTCTGTTTCTGATCTCAAATTCCTACTCCATAGTGAAGATTTCTGAGAATCTACCTATAAGAGTCCTTATTCACGATCACATACAAATTCAAGGCTTATAGTATTGATTGTATTCACTCAAAGAGAAAGATTGTACAAGAGCGTCTTCGGGTTTAAGAGAGGTTGTACAAGGTGTTGTGGTCTTCTTGGTTTGTAAGAAGAGTTGTATACATTTGGCAAAGGAGATTTGTCAAGTAGTATACAAGGTGTTAATTTTGGGTGTACAAAATCAAAGGTTAAAGGAAAATCTCAAGCGGGTGGCTTGGGGACTGGATGTAGGTCAAGAGGACCGAACCAGGATAAATCACTTGTATTTGCATTTGATTTACATTCTGTGATTTATTTTCTTTTCTTGAAAGTTTATATTTTAACGCTAATCATCCTTTATTTTAGTATTTGTGTTGACTTATTTTTGATCCTACTATTGGTATCATTTCGGGACCAACAAATAGTATTGTTGGAGTTGGGTACTCCGGTCTTGAGTAGAACAATTGTAATCCCTTGGGTGTAAGGTTCCTTTGTGAAAGTTCCCTTTGTGGATATAGTGAAAATCATTCATAGTGGTGAAGGCAGGGACATAGAGCAGTGGCTCGAACCTCGAAATAAATTCTCATGTGTTTGCGATTGATTTCTTCTTACTCTTTATTGCTTTACATTCTTATACTTGTGATACTATTTGTCTTATTTTTAAAATTGCATTCATTTCATCTTCTTGTATTTTTGGTCTATACACATATCAACAAGGAAGCAATTAAGTACCTTAACTCATCATCTAGAGGAATCAAATAGGAGAAGTTCTAGAGCCCTTCACCGGGAATTCGGCTTCAATTTCTTGTTTAGAGTGACCGCTTGCATCATACATCTTAACTAGTTTTTAAAAGTGCATTTGATTAGCATAACACCTATTCACCCCCCCTCTAGGTGTTTTTTCAATCCCTTGATGGGAGGAAGGTGAGCTGTCAAAGTTTTGTGAGAAGTGAAAGTGAGGTGGCGTGGGTGGAAGAGTAGTGGGGTTAGTAAAAACCTATTGAAAGGAGGTGTATGTATCATTATATATGAGATAGTACCAACTTCACTCTCTCTCATCCTCTCTCCCCCCTCCCTAATGCTCTTACTCTCTCATTTTCTCTTAAATATGATGGCAGAAGGGGAAGCTGGGCTCGCCGGAGGACGGTCGTGGCGGCGCGACCAGGTCGGCACCGACCAGGGCGCCGTGGTCTGAGGGCGTCCTGAAGAGCGCAGGGGAGGAGTCAGGGAGGCAGAGGGCCTGTCGCGGTGGTGGGGTGGCCGGCGGTGCAGGTGGGCGCACGCGTGGTTCGGGTCAACGTCAAACAGGGCGGCGGCGACCTGCAGGGAGTGGCACCAGTTCCCACCCACTCTCTCTTCCTTTCTCTCTTCTAACTCTCACTCTATATCTCTCACTCACTCACTCTCCTCTCTCTCTTGGGCTCAGGTCGGACGGCAAACGGCGGGGGCTGGGCGGCACGGTGACGGTTAGGCAACGCTAGAGTGGTGGCGCTCCACACTGACGGCGCAAATGGGGGGAAACACATGCTGCTTTTTAAGAAGAAGAAGAAGAAGAAGAGAAAAAGGTTTTGGGTTATGGATGCAATTGAAACCCGACCCGTTATGGCACCCGACCCGATTAACCTTAAAGGTAAAATTTTGTTTGCCCCCCTAAGTGTTTTAATTCATTATATTTTAGACCATGAAAAATTTTAAATAGCCGCTGGACAATTTTAAATATGTTGTATCTAATCCTAAATTGTTGGTTTGGTTTCGAGGCGATAACTTGACCATCCAGAGTCAAATTCGGGCGATTCTTGAGTCGTTACGACCATGGAGGAGAGAGCTACACGTTTGTGATGCTAATAAATGGAATTAGACAAAGGTGAGTGGGGTTTCTAATAATTAAAGTTTATTATGCGATAAATGCAAATAAGATTTCCCGATGGAAGAATAAGCTTAACAAATATTGAATTGGGCGTGTGGTATACAAAGGCATTGACATGAATTATATAATAGATTTATTTACCAAGAACGTTGTCAATTGTTGTTATGAAAATCATGCTTGATCGGTATTATAAATGCGGTATAGTTGGTTGAATTGATATGAATAATATTTGGGTGGAACCACTAATATGACGTGTAAGTATGGCTGTTGAATGTGTTGCTTGTCTATAAGCTCTTGATAGAACTATTGACATCTCTGTGTAATACTATTACATATATCTGGAGGAAGGGACCAATATAGCATCGGAGGAGGGGGAAGACGGGGTATAGGTTATACATTATATTTATGGAGGAAGGGACCCGCATTGCACGGTGGGAGTACGAAGACGGTGCTATAAATATATAATATATATATTTGGAGGGACCCGTATTGCACGGGCGGAGTATGAGACGGTGCTATGATATACATATATTGACATCTTTACAAACTATTGAGAATGGATGTGCATGTGTGATACATATGTATGTGTGATATATGTGTGTATATATTATGGGTATATTGAATGTGTTACTGTGTATGATAATGTAGACATCAGAATACGGAGCCATTAAATTGAAAAAAGACATCGACGCCGGATACTTATATATACATCAATACCAATTGAACAATAGCTAGAAGCAAATAGATAATCAAATGTGAAATTCATTTATCACGTATTTCGTGTATCACACACACCGTACTTTCATGTTTCTTGTACACTTACACACTGTTATCCATGTTCCAATTAAGAATGAAATTAACTTCTCTCTGAGCAGTTAAGCTCACCCCCTAGTCTGAATATTTTCAGGTCCAGACAAATACCCAATCAAATGACTTCAGGAGTATACCACCAGATTATTGCCAAACACTCTGGATGGACATTAAAGTTGATGTTATTATATTTGAATCTTTTGTTTGTATGAACATGTTTGTTTTGTATAGATTTAGAAATTTTGGTGTAGAAATAGTTGGATCTATATTGTACATGTTAAGGGTTAAGAAATAGTTGGATCTATTTTGGTGTAGAAATAGTTGAATTAAGATTTTTAAGACGTTTTTTATGATCCTTTTATTAATTGGATAATTTTCTTGGAACAAGTGTGAATGGTTTATTTATGTAAGAAGGCGATGTCAAGCCAAAATTGTGATATAAATTGCGTGGCATGTGTTTTAATACATAGTTAGACCAGATTTATGAATTTTTATATATGTTGTATTAGGGAAGACTCCGTATTATAGAGAAAATGCTGGCAAAATTTTTGATAAATAAAAAATGATTATGATGATTAAGAGATTGATTAGTATAACTCGAATTAATTAAAGTTAATTCGGTAATTTGAAAACTGGGACCAAAAGTTTAGGAATAGGGAGTAGAGCTGAGGTATATGGCCTAGAAAATTAAAGGCCTAGGGATGTGATCTAGAATAGTTATTTCTAAATCAGGATTGATCCGTAGGGATTGATGTGTATGTCCATTGCTTGAATGATTGTGTGATTATATGTGGGTAGTTCTAAGGGAGCAATCGGTTCTGACGTGTATGATTGATCCCGAGGTGCGTGATATTAATTATTTTCTTACATTTAAATGAGAGTATACTCGCATGCCTTGATTCAAACATGTTCTATTGGGGGTGCGGGTCCTCAGTATGAGTTGCTAGTGGTATGAGACACTGGAATAAGGAAATAGTTGAAATATCAGACAAATCAAAATTTAATCAGAGTGAAAGAACCTTATTAGGAATCTGATTGTGCAATAACCAAAGCCTCAGATAAAAGAATATAAAAGATATGTTATATTGAAAGGATTATAAATTTTGATACAATTTGAAGAGCATCCCTATACAGAGATAATTTATGTTGTTAATTTATATGTGAGATTATGTTATGAAAAGAGTTTGATATAATTTCTTTCCACATTTTCTATGTGCGAGAGTCTGATGAGACAAAATCACAGATACCCATAAAGTCTGATGGGACAATCGGTGAAAAAAATATGATTGTAGGTCCACCAGTATATTGAGAGACTGATGATATGACTGTCATCTTAATTTTGTATGTGTAGTATTAGGGTCTTTTGTATGTGAAATTAACGAGGTAATTTATGCTATGAGAAATTTTGTGTGTATAATGTTATTATAAATGGAACAGAGACTTGTCAAAGATTTAAGAATTTACACATAAGTAAGAAACTTTACTGTTCTTGATTTTTAGTTAGTGTGAATCATATTGGTAAATAAGAAATCTTTATCTTCTATCCCAACCAATTATTGTATATCGTTTCAAGTCAGGTGCCCACCGTATATTGCAACTACATGATGTTACACTAAGTTACATCATGAAAGGACTAATTACATGAAATAGTGGTTGGATTCACTATACGGAACCCTAACTTAGTAACTATATCATGAGATCAATAATTGTAACCTAGCATGCATTTTATGTGTATACGTACTTGTGACGTGAGTGATTATTGTTTATGAACTGTAATGCGCTTGGAACTTGTGAAATTGAAATTGAATATACCATGAATCTTAATTTGAAAACTATAACATTGGTATTAAACTGGAATAGGAGTGATATCAATGATTATAACTTGTCCATCGAACATGTGAATAATGTATGTGTATTCTCTTGATAATTTAGTAATTGTGACAAATGTAAATATAAAATTTAAGATAATGCTTATAAATGAAAAGAGGCAGATGCATTGCACTAGAGGGATGACTTTGTCAGGTAGAGAAGATTTTAAATGAAACGGACTATACTAGGAACTAAGAAGTATTCTTCACATCTTTTATACTTCAAGAGTTGGAGCGATAAATATCGGATTATTACTAAGTTCAACAGTAAACTCTCAGATGGATGGATGATCTAAGGAAAATATTCAGATATTAAGATCTGTTGGTGCATGTTGTTGTGCGCTGGACAACAACCTCTCTGAGAATCTGCCAACCAGGCGGAGATTGATGCAGCCGGAGACGTACCCAACACGACAAGAACAGAGAAACAATAGAGAAAAGCAATCAACATAGTATTTAACAGGATTCGACAACGTGCCTACGTCCTCGGGGCAAGGGAGAGAGAGATTTATTGATTCAACAATTAATACAAACTTATTCCTTCTTCAAGGAATTTCCAATGGAGACTTTCAGTGGGATACAATTGATCGGGGCGAAAACTAGCACTCTTAAAACGTATAGTTTATGAAATCAATGAAAAGCTCGTATGTGCTAATGTTCCCTCGATACTTCCGTTATAGCATTGGCTCAACGGGTCGAATCCATAGGGACGGGAGGCGATAGAAGCATTAACAGTTTTTATTCATGCCGGTTGTTAACAAGTCTTCTTTGTTTAAAAGAATTAGAAAAAGGAAAGAAAAGAAAAGAAATCAAACATGTGGTAGGCGAGGAGAAGGCGATGAAAACGATGAAAAACAAAAGAGAAGTGGTTTGGAAAACAAAATAGAAAAGAAGAAGAAGCTTGTAGTAAAGAAAATGAAAACAAGGGTGAACAAAGAGGATAGTAAAAACAAATGATTTTTAAAATAAGATAAAAGAAAACTCATGGCTATTAACTACAACTGTTCCACTAACCATGCTAACCTCTTAGTTATAGCTACCTCACATGGATCCTCGGCCATCACTAGTCCTTGGCTTCAAGAGACGATACAAAGCATGGCTCATAAGATTGTTCTTCTACATTCAAACAACACATCATACCACAAACAAGTTGTAAGCTACTGTTAATTCATCAAAATCGGTTAGAGGTGAGTATGAAATAAAGAAGACATTGCAAGTTAGCAAGTTAGTGGGTTAGATGTTAGAAATGTTAGAATGCTAGAATCCATCATCATGAGCCATCCATGACTCTTGCAAGAGTAAGGCCTTGTAGAGGCTATTGATTCATGTGGATTATCAAGTAAGTGGTTAGATGGTTAGTAGTTAGTAGTTAGATTGCCATGAGAAGAAAAGTTAGCAAATCATCATGTAGAAGATGGAGAAGATTACAATGGAGAAGAAAGGAGGCATCTTTACATAGATTGTTACTATCTATTACATCAATCCCTCTCTATCTCTCTCTAAATCTCTCAGCCCTACTACAAGATCTAAAAATGAAATACAAAATACAAGAAATGAAGAACACCTACCCTACACTACACTAAAACATAGAAACCCTAGCCTAAAATCAAAAACTGCTTCGTTTGGACCTCTACAGGGATTTTTATAGGCATAAGGGAGTTCTAGAAGACGAGACGGGACCACGCGTCGAAAATCGACGCGTGACCCCACCAAATTGCCGTGGAATCTCGGCAATGTGCGGGATGCGCGGTGCTTCGGGGACCTTCTTGGTATATTAGGTTTCGGGTATATTCGTCCGAATCTTCGTCTAACATGCGCAAATATATTCGTCCGGATCTTCGTCTAACATGCGCAAAAGTCTAGATTCAATGCATCTTCTAGAAGTTCCTTTACTTGGCCTCCAAGTAATGTGAATTTAATTACCCAAAAATGGGTTTAATTACGCTCTTATTACTCCTTTGCCCTTAAACTCTTGATTTACCTACAAGAGAGACCAAAACATGGTTTAGACCGACATTTTATTCATAAATCGGTAGGGAAATGCGATATAATAATGCAGAATTATAGACTAATCACCCCCCGACACTTATCTTTTGCTCGTCCTGAGCAAAACAAGAAAAGAAAAACTATACTATAAATGTTATTACACCACTTTCGCAGGTGACGCGATTGCACTGAGCGTGTGCAACAAGCCGTTAAACCTCTAGGTTACCCTAGAGGAGGAGTATTGTCTCCTGAGGATTTTCAGCGGATTGCACCCATAAAATTCATAAAGAAAGAAGACAAATGTTAGTATTTTGAAAACACATTTTGAAAGAGAGACAAGTTTTCAAAATATTTTTGCAAAAATATAAGCGATCTAAGATCATAAGTCCACCAAAAATAATCTTCCTTAAACTTAATCTCTAAATAAGATCTTGTCTTAATTGATAAGAATTCAAAATTGGATTGAATTTTTATCTTTCATAAAACCTAGATAATATGCACTTTGTGATAGTGAAGATTTCTGAGATTTCAACTCTAACCATCAAGCCATTTATTTTTATATATATATTTTCCTTTTTCTTCTTTTTTCTTCCTTAGTTTTCTTAGGCTTTCTAGTTTACCCGGGTAATGAGCCTTTAACCGATGACTCCTAGACCAGACGGTTTTAGGGCACCAGATGAGAAAATATCCCTCGGGTTTAAGGACTCGAGTAAACAAGGCCACAAAACTAAGGGGGATTTATTTGTTTCTTTTGACCACCGTTAAGCGTGAATAATCATGCTTCTTGAGGCATAATTATCCAGCTTAATAAGTGATGTTTTATTTATACCATATATATATTTTTTCTTTTTAGTTATTTTTATTTTATGGCATTTTAGGTCTTTGTTTCTATCCCAAAAAATTGTGTAAGTGTGAAGTTGATACTATCTAAGGCAAAAATTCAAGATAAAATTATCTCCTCAATTTATCTTACTTAGCCTATAATTTTAAACAAGATCCATTATTTCGACTGGGTTTAAGATGTCATAATTAAAGCTTTCTTAATTTCTAAGATCATCTTAATTTTCTTAAAAATAGATCAAAACTTTGTCTCTTATTTCAAAAAGTTTTTAAGAAAGAGAAAATTCCTATACAAAAGGGAAGATTTCTAAAAGTATCCTAAAAGAAGTGAAAAAGAAAGAAAATCTAAAAACTCTATGTTAGTAAATCCTCCCCCACACTTATCACATGCATTGTCCTCAATGCATTGTGATGTATGTATTCATGAAACAAATAGAGAGGGAAGGAAAAATCACCTCAAGGTGGTGGTTCCGGTGGTGGTCTGATTGGTCCACGAAATGCGGCGCAATCAATGTACGTGGAGTTCGGAGGAACCCACCAGAGACCTCTATAATACAACCCATTAAAATGATGTATATATTTATGATTTTTATTAAAAATTTTACCTATCTAATTTTCAAATTTTCAAAATAATTTCAGAGTCAAATTTATCAAGACCCTTGTGCCAGAATGAAATGATTGATTTGGACTTAGGAAGTACAGGAACTAATACCGACTTAGGAAAAAGGCTTAAGTCAAGTAAAGGTTCAGGAGTCGAGATTAGTTCAGGAAGTGGGTCCAAATTAAGAAGTTGAAACTCAAGTCCACATTCATTTCCCCATGATGGAATGTGACTTTCTAAGATTGGTGATTCAAGTTCAAGAATGACAGGTATGGGAATCAAAACTGACTCTAAAATGTTGCTCAAATTGGGTAACATAACAGGAGTCAATATTAATTCAGGAATTTGAACTGGATCAAATTTGAGGATCAAAGTCACATTCCTCATTGAGTTCAATTCCATAAAAATGAGAACTTGCCAATTTATCAATGGGACTTTCAAAAGTATGAAATTGGTCAAGTTCAATATGATGATCATAAAAGATTGGTGATTCACTTTCACAATGGACTGGCACTGGATCCAATACTGACTCAGGAAAAGGCCTGAATTCAGGTAAAAATACCTCAGTCAATATTGAATCAGGAAGTTGAAAAGTCACCTAGAGGGGGGGTGAATAGGTGACAATGCTAATCTATGAACTAAATGCGGAATTTAAAAACTTAATGCAAATTACACTCAAGTGCTATCAACAAGTGATGCACACAACCAAGCCAAGCAAATATGAATGAGCAATGTAAATAAATGCAAGGCACAAAGTAAAGAGAGAGTAGAGAGAGAGCCAATGGATCAAGAGCAAACACAAAGATATGTTATCGAGGTTCGAGCACCCAGCTCTACATCCCCGCCTTCGACACACGAAGGATTTCCACTAGCTCGTCCACCTAGGACCCTTTACAAGGAGAACCCAACTCCTCTTTTTACAACCTCCTCCCTGAGGCACAAATCCAAGCCAACCAACACAACCTCCTCCTTGAGGCAAACTACAACAATCACAACCTCCTCCTTGAGGCAAATATTCAAATCAATACAACAAACTCCCAATCACCAACCAATACAAGGATCACCTCTCAACTAGAGGGATACAACCCAAAGCACAAAGCTATGAAAAGATTGGGTTACAACTTGGTGGTCACAACAACAACCACAAACAACTTCTTCTTCCACACAAATAACCTATAGATATAGATAGTAGATTTTTGCTCAAGTGTGGAGAAAACCAAAGGAATGAAAATCAGAAATCACAAGAAAATCCTTGGGAAAAATCAAGAAATCAAGATAGAATAGTTCAATCAAAATTCTTTCCCAAAACCCTTTCTTTGATTTTCCAAACCCTAATGAAAACACCAAATGGATTGTTCAATTCAAGCTCAAAAACTTCTTTTGATTGCTTTGAAAACACCAGAGAATCAGCAAAAATTCGCACAAAAATCTTAGAAAAAACCTCTCTCAAATGGGGTATTTATAGGCAATTTTCAGAAAATAGCCGTTGACAGAAATTTAGCCAGAATTGCCCTGCCGGTCGACCGGCCGGTCGACCGTGCAACGGTCAAATTTTGAACCGTTTGCACTACCGGTCGACCGCCCCGGTCGACCGAATAATCCAGAGAGCAGACTATTCTGCTCCGGTCGACCGTCCCGGTCGACCGCTGTCTGTGCCAGAAACGTGCACAGGTTTGTGCACGTCGGTCGACCGGCCCGGTCGACCGACATCAGACCTAGTCGACTAGTCATGGGGCTAGTCGACTTGGTGAAGCCTGGAACAGAAAAAATACTTAAAATACATTTTAAAAACATTTTTATCTTTTATAAAACTTCCATAAAACTTGTTTTATCATTTTATTTTGAAACACAAACTAGTGATAAAATTTCAAGACATATATCATATCAATTCATTTTGGGTCTTGCCAATTTTATCAAAAACCAAAACTAGTATTTTTCCAAACTTGGATTTTCCAAATAAACTTTGTTCAAAACTTATCCAAATGCAAAAACATGATATTTAAACATTTAGAGGCATGATGCATATGGATAGAAATCCAATATACATGAAACATATATATATCATAGTTTTTGTCTTTAATTTCCAAAAATAAGTTTTGTCAAAACACAAAACCTAAAACACATGAATAGGTATATCAAATTAAGTTTGTCTAAGTCTTTGAAGCATGCATGTATATAGAACAAATCTAATATACAATAAACCATGTAAACTTGTTTTGATATAATGTCTATTCATGAAAATCAAGATCGGTTAAACCTAAAAACGAAAAACCGAAAACCAATATCAAAACATGAAACGTGTGTGTTGTGAACTTGAGCATTATCATACTATTCTAATCTTTACAATTAGGCTCTAAACACAAACTAAACTAGGGATACCTAAGTCTTCTTGTAGAGCGCCGTCTCCAAGTTGACTCGGTCCAAACCGTGATTCACCAAGCAAGTGCTATATATGATCTTTGACGCTCGGGCTCTTGAATCAACATGTGAAAGCTTCCAATTCATCTTGTTGAAGCTAAACACCAACTAATATCTTGATTAATACTCTGAAACTAAAATCACAAGATAATTAGTACACATAACTACATGAGTTAATCATCATCAAAACTAGAGTGAAAGGCCTTTGGGCCAACAGAAGTGAAATTGAATTACCAAGTGGAAGTTCAGGATCATATTCATGCTCAAGTTCAATTTCAGGAAAAGGATAACTTGCCAAAATATCAATGGGATTTGAAGTTTGGACAAGTTCTGATTGGTCGCTAATGTTGCATATTTAATATCATATGTCCATACTTATTATAGAATAAAAGCCTGCATTATCCTAATTAATTGTTTAATTTATTTGCAAGCCCAATCTCTAAGGAGATGAAGAGAATGAGCCCAAAGCCCACCAAAATTCTGAATTAAATCAGAATAAATTTGCACTCAGTAAATCAGGGCAAAATCAAGAGGTTGAAAATCGGTTGAGAAGAATCCTCTCAGAATCGATCGGTTAAAGCCAAGAATCCAAGGCCATTTCGTCAGAATCTGGGACTCAAACTGAAAAACCAACTTCAGATAAAGTCAGAGGACGAAACCAGGGCAACCCACCAACAGGGTGTGGCCACCTGGCCACACCCTTGCCGCGGAAACGCAGCCCAAGCCGCGTTTCCGCGATAAAGTTGGGGAGTTAGGGGGAGCGTTTGCTCCCCCGATCTCCCCGGGATCCTGCATATTGGGTTTTTTTTGCCTATAAAAGGCCATTCTTTGTGCTGAAAATGCACGACCATGCAGAGTTAGGATTTAGACTAGTTTTTCATTTCTTAGTTTAGGTTTTTGTTTTTCTTGTTCATGTAATTTTAGTTTTTATTTATGTAATTCAGAGGAGATCGACTTTCATCGAAGAACAAGAATGAAGCTTGAGCTAAGAGTGACAATGGTGTAAGGTTTACTTCTTTTCTTTGATCGTTATGAAATCGAATCGATGTTCTTTCTTCGTATGTACTTCTTTTTTGTTTTCTTCTACTTCTTCTTTTCTACTTCACTTTTCTTTTTGGTACAACTGTCTTCCAAGTGAGTCTAAAGCATCGAAAGAGCCTTGCTTTTGCGAGTGCCACCGATAGCTCATGACGATGGAATTGTGAGTCTCTCTATATCATTTCATGCTTGAGTATCTTGATGATGTAATGTGGAAGAGACCAAAATCGACTCTTATGAGCTATGCGCTAATTGCCTCCAATTCAAGGTAACATCGTCGCAAAGACTCAAGGTAAGCTTTTGGTGAAAAGAAGGTAAGTAATTATTTTTATTTGTTTTCTTTTATTTCTGTAAATTAAATCACCAACACCATATCCTCAAAATCGCTTTCTTTCCCAACTCATTTGTACATAATCGCTTTCGCCGTTTTCTGATTTTTTCCACCTTCTTCATCTCTCATTTTCTTCTAACTTTAACAACTTTCTTTTTCATTTTTATTTCTTTAAACAAAGAAGAATCTTCGCTTTTCTTCATAACGATTTCAATAAAAAACGTAAACGCTTCTATCGCAAAACCCTCCTTGTGGATCACGACCCGCATAGCCACTTGCTATCGCGGAAGAATTGAGCACTTGCACATCTTCATTCTAAATCTAAAATTATGTATTCTTGTGCAGGTTTAGCTTCAATCAAATTTTGGCGCCGTTGCCGGGGAGGGGTAACGTTTTATTGAAATCTGATTTTTTTTGAAAATTTTTAGAACTAAACGAATTTTCTTCTCAGTTGCAGGTTAAGGGCAAGCAAAACAGAAAATAAAGTTGCAGTAACATATAAGTGGCCTTGGGCCTCTGCTCTAGAAAGCAGAGACCAAGTGCCCTCTGCTTTGCCGCGGATCCGCGGCCAACGCCGCGAAAACGCGGCAAAAAGGAGTGGACTACTAACTGTCTTTTTGCAGGGCTTCTTGCTTTGCAAATTCTAGTTTTCTGCAACTTTACTTTTTCTTATATGCCATCACATAAGCCTGCTAATAATCAACAGTAAAACATTTGTTGAAAGATAAAAAATTGATTAGACGTTTGCATTTTAGGCACGTGTCTTTTCAATTCATTTATTTTTACTGTTGAAGAGTGCAGGAGCAAGGTACGTTCGCATTGCATGTAGAATAGGACTCATCTCTTGGTTGATTTTTATCGCTTTGAGTGAATCTTATTACATATCCTGTACACTTGCACAAACTGATCTTAAGGGCACCACCCATTACAAGATAAGGTGGGATTTAATCACCCTTCCTTAGCCCAAAAATCAGATTCCAAGCACTCACTAACCCAAGCCTAACTTAAAACGAGTAGACGTTGGCCCTAGGGACATCTCGGACTCAATTAGGAGATTATCCTAAGGGGGAAAGGTGTTGGAATTTGACTCTTGTCAAATCAGTGTCTAGGAAAGGGATTAAGGGCCGAAAGCCCGAAGGTTGGTGGTTATTTAATTAAGGAACGTCTTTGACGGAAAACCTCCCACCAACCTTGCCCTGACCTGGCTGATTAGCTTGTGGTCAAAGTCTGCATTGGACCTCCCGTGGACAGTCTAACAAGTTAGGAGTCGTCTAGGTCATAGGTCTACCCTAACTTAGGTTAGAAGTTTTTCTTTTTTTTTGTTTGTTTATTTGTTTGTTTTTCTTTCTTTTTGTTTGTATTCCATTGTGTGATATGGCCTATGATAACAATTTTTTCAACTTCAATAATAATCCATATTACACATCAAACTCTTTTTCGGATATTACCAACCCGGCATATCATGACTTTAACCAACCTAGTATGCCGGATTGGTCTTATCCGAATCAATATAACCCATGTCCCCCATCGTATGACTATAATTTTCATAACGATTTCAACTCTTCACAGAGTCAGTAGGGATTCACCTACCCCGAGCATAATTTTCAACCAACTTGTCCCCCTTATCCACCTAGTCCACAATATCCCCAAGAGTCATACTCAGTTCCACCAGTCCAAAATAGAAAACCATCAATTTTGGAAAGGAGTATGCGTGAGTCCAAACAACAATCACAAAATCTGATGGACTCACAATTTCACTACCACTTTCAAGACAACACTTCATCTTTTCATCAAAACAATGAATCCATCAATTATGAAAAGATGCTTGAAGCCATGACTCATGCTCAAAATGCTAGAAATCGTGACATAGATATGATGGTCGAATCTCTACGTTCTCACCGTTTGACCAGTTCTGATGTCACTAGCCATTCTGTTAGAGCCTAAGAGTCATGTAGTTTTGGAAATCAAGATTCCATTTCAGAACAACCATTTGAACTTGCCCAAACTCCAAATGAAATTGATAGTTTGGCAAGTTATCCCTTGCCTGAAATAGAACTGAAAATGAATATGATCATGAACTAGAACTTAGTGATTCAATTTTACTTCCTGATTCAATAATGACTCCGGTATCTACACCTGATTTCAATCTTTTTCCCGAGTCAACATTGGATCCTGTGCCAATTCATCATGAAATTGAATCACCCATCTTTGATGATCATATTGAACTTGACCAATTTTATAATCTTGAAAATCCCATTGATAAATTGGCAAGTTCTCATTTTTTTGATATTGAACTCAATGAGATATGTGACATAGATTCCCAAATCTGTGATCCAGTTCAACTTTCTGAATCAATATTGACTTCTGTTTTATTACTAAACTTGAGTAATATTTTTGAGTCAGTTTTGATTCCCCCACCTATCATTCATGAACTTGAATCACCAACATTAAGTCACATTCCATTGTTGGAAAATAATTGTGGACTTGAGTTTTAATTTCTTGGCTTGGACCTAATTCCTGAACTTATTTCGACTCCTGAACCTTTACTTGACTTAAGTCACCTTCCTGAGTCGGTATTAGTTCCTGTCCTTCCTGAGTCCAAGTCAATCATTCTATCTTTTCACACTCCATTCTGGGCGAGGTGGTTGACAAATTTGACTCTGAAATCATGTATGGAATTTGGAAATTAGATGGGGTCAAATATTTAAAAAAAATCCTTTATGGATTCATAATTTTAATGGGTTATATTAGTGAAACTTCTGGTGGGTTCCTCCGAGCCCAAGAAAAGTTGATTGGGCCGCATTTCGTGGACCAATCAGACCACCACCGGAACCGCCACCTTAAGGTAACATTTCCTTCCCTTTCGTCTTTTTCATGCGTCTATGCATTAATTCATACATGAGGACAATGCATGAGATAGGTGTGGGGGAGGGTCTAACATAACTTAGTTTTTTTCTTTTTATAAAAAATAAAAAAATAAAAAATAATTAACATTTTCTTTACTTTTAAAAACTTTTTGAAAATAGAAACAATATTTTGACATATTTTTTGTAAGAAATTAAGTTAATTTTAAGGAATAGGAAAATCCAAATTAGGATTTCTTATACTTGGTCAAAATAAGATTATTTGTTTGATTTTTTAGGGTTAGGAAAAAAATTTGTCAAAGTAATTTAGTCTTGATCTTTACCTTGATGAAATATGTACACTTCATACACTTACACACTTAGGGTTCAAAAATAAAGATTCTTATGCCTTATAAAAAAATATATATAAATAAAATAAAATAAACAAATCTAATTATTGATTAGCTAGGTGCTTTGGCCTAAGCAAGCCTTAGTATTTATGTGAAAGATGATTAGATAAGTTTGAAAAAAGAATATATGAAAATCCTCTGATTAAGCTGGGTATTTGTGCCTAATAAAGCATAAGTATTCACACCTAAAAGGGGTGCATATAATAAAATCCTTAGTTTTGTGGCCTTGTTTGCTCGAGTTCTTAAGTCCTTGGGGTGTTTTCTCACCCGGTGCCCTAAGACCGTTTGGTTTGGGAGTCATCGATTAAAGGCTCGTTACATGGGCAGATTAGAAAGCCTAATAAAACTAAGGAATAATATCACAAAATATATATATATATATATATATATATATATATATATATATATAAATAAATAAGGCATAAGAGTTAGAGTTAATGAACCCTTAGTCAAAATTTTCACAATCACAAGGTGCATATGACTCAGGGTAAAGTAATAGACTAAATGAGAAGTACAATTTGACTCCTTACCTTGATAGATAAGAAATTTTTGAATAGAGACTAAGTTTAGGAATGAAAAATTCAGTCTTCCTATAACTTATAGATTGCTTAAATCTTACAATTATATTTCAAATATTTTTCTCTTTCAAAATGCTTTTCGAAAATACTAACTCTTTGTTTCTCTTTCTTTATGGATTGTGGGTATAATCCGCTGAAAACCCTCACGAGACAAAACTCGTCCTCTAGGGGAAACCTAGAGGTTTAACGGCTTGTTGCACATGCTCAGTGCAATCGCGTGACCTGCGAAAGTGGTCTAATAATCCTTAGTATAGTTTAGTTGTTTTGCTCGAGGACGAGCAAAAGATAGGTATGGGGGTGTGATTGGTCGCTAATATTGCATATTTAATATCATATGTCCATACTTATTATAGAATAAAAGCCTGCATTGTCCTAATTAATTGTTTAATTTATTTGCAGGCCCAATCTTTAAGGAGATGAAGAGAAATGAGCTCAAAGCCCACCAAATTCTGAATTAAATCAGAATTAATTCGCACTCACTGAATCAGGGCAAAATCAAGAGGTTGAAAACCGGTTGAGAAGAATCCTCTCAGAATCGATCGGTTAAAGCCAAGAATCAAAGGCCATTTCGTCAGAATCCTGAACTCAAACGAAGAAATCAACTAAGGATAAATGCAGAAGAAACTCCCAGAGAGACCCACCAACAGGGTGTGGCCACCTGGCCACACCCTTGCTGCGGAAACGCAGCCCAAGCCGCGTTTCCGCGGCAAAGTTGGGGAGTTAGGGGAGCGTTTGCTCCCCCGATCTCCCCGGGATCCTGCATACTAGGTTTTTTTTGCCTATAAAAGGCCATTCTTTGTGCTGAAAATGCACGACCATGCAGAGTTAGGATTTAGACTAGTTTTTCATTTCTTAGTTTAGGTTTTTATTTTTCTTGTTCATGTAATTTTAGTTTTTATTTATGTAATTCAGAGGAGATCGACTTTCATCGAAGAACAAGAATGAAGCTTGAGCTAAGAGTGACAATGGTGTAAGGTTTACTTCTTTTCTTTGATCGTTATGAAATCGAATCGATGTTCTTTCTTCGTATGTACTTCTTTTTAGTTTTCTTCTACTTCTCCTTTTCTACTTCACTTTTCTTTTTGGTACAACTGTCTTCCAAGTGAGTCTAAAGCATCGAAAGAGCCTTGCTTTTGCGAGTGCCACCGATAGCTCATGACGATGGAATTGTGAGTCTCTCTGTATCATTTCATGCTTGAGTATCTTGATGATGTAATGTGGAAGAGACCAAAAATCGACTCTTATGGGCTATGCGCTGATTGCCTCCAATTCAAGGTAACATCGTCGCAAAGACTCAAGGTAAGCTTTTGGTGAAAAGAAGGTAAGTAATTATTTTTATTTGTTTTCTTTTATTTCTGTAAATTAAATCACCAACACCATATCCTCAAAATCGCTTTCTTTCCCAACTCATTTGTACATAATCGCTTTCGCCGTTTTCTGATTTTTTTCCACCTTCTTCATCTCTCATTTTCTTCTAACTTTAACAACTTTCTTTTTCTTTTTTATTTCTTTAAACAAAGAAGAATCTTCGCTTTTCTTCATAACGATTTCAATAAAAAACGTAAACGCTTCTATCGCAAAACCCTCCTTGTGGATCACGACCCGCATAGCCACTTGCTATCGCGGAAGAATTGAGCACTTGCACATCTTCATTCTAAATCTAAAATTCTGTATTCTTGTGCAGGTTTAGCTTCAATCAAGTTCAGATGGGTGTGCTGAAATTGAAACTTGATTTTCAAAATGACAAGAGTCCTGGGTCAGATCAATAGAGTTTGGGATAGCTGAATTGGTCAAAGGTTGATAAGATAGAGTTTCCCTATTCCTATAAATGCTAACCAATTGATTCAATTGCGTTTCCAACCTATTGATAGACTCGGCAGAAGATTTTAGAAATTGTAGTGCGGACTCTTGCAAGACTTCTATACTCTTTTCTAAATATGATGTATCTTCAAGTGGTTGTTCTAGAAAAGAAGTGTAGGAATCTTGGTTTCCAAAATAACAAGAGTCATGGGTCAAATTGATAGAGTTAGAGATATTTGAATTGATCAAAGGTGGAGAAGAGAGAGTTTCTTCATTTTTATAAATGTTGACCAATTGACTTAATTGTGTTTCCACCCTATCAATAGACTGAGAAGAAGATTTTTGAAATTGTAACGCAGACTCCTGCAAGATTTTTATACTCTTTTCTAGACTCAATTTTTCTTTAAGTGGATGCTCTAGAATGGGAGTAAAAGAATCTTGGTTTTGGAAATTTTGTGAAGAATGTGAGTTCAAAATGTTTTGAGATTGAAGGTTGGACTCACACAAGAGTTCTTTACTCGTTTCCAGGGCAGATGGTTGTTCATTATGAGGAGGTGGAACTGAGTAAGACTCTTGAAAATATTGTGAAAGAGGCCAACATTTTCTGAAGTTGTTGCTCGGCCTCTTGTAGATTGGCTTCTATACTCTTTTCTAACTCGGATTTTTCTTCAATGGAAGGTCCAAAAAAAGGAGTATAGGAAGCGAAATCGGGGAATGAATATTGTGTAAATTGTGGACAAGGTGGACACGGTGGACAAGGAGGTTGAAAATTTAACTCGGGAAGGTGAATCCCCATTAACTCTGTGAAGGGTTGAAATTATTTTGAAAATTATAGTCATAAGATTGTGGGTATGGGTTGTATTGATTCGGATAAGTCCAACCGGTGTATTTGGTTGGTTCTTATTGTAAAAAGCCGGGTTGGAATTATCCGAAACAAATGGGGTCGGTGTGAAATATGAATTCATATTAGGATTGAAAGAATTGTTATTGTTGAATTCCATTTCACAAATAATCACAAACAAAAAAAATCAAACAACAAACAAAAAGAAAATAAAAAATCAAAACCAAGCCTATATTAAAATTGACCTAGACCTAGACGACTCCTAACTGGTCGATTACCCGGGGGAGGTTGTTACTTGAAGCCAACCACAAGCTAATCGGCTAGGTAGGGGCAAAATACGGTGGGAGGTATCCGTGCGTAAGCAACGGACCTTAATTATGCCAAATCACGGTATCGTCGAGGCGTAACCTCTTAATCCCCAACCTTAAACACCGATTTCACAAGAGTAAGATTCAAAACAAGTTCCACCCTCGGTCAATCTCTTAATGAGTCCGAGATGTCCCTAGGGGCCAACGTCTACCAATTTTATTAGGGCTTAGGTTGTGTGAGTGGGGAGGTGATTTTTGGGCCAAGGAAGGGTGATGAAATCCCCACCTTATCTTGTATTGGTTTATACCCTTAAGTTTAATTCGTGCAAGTGTGCAATATAGACAAGAATATAACACAAAGCGATAAATCACCCACGTGTTTATCCTATGCTATATGCAATGCCATATGCACACCTCAATGCAGATCACAACAATAGAACAAAATACAGTATATTGGAATTGAATTGACACGTGCCTAAATGCAAATGTCTAAATCGTTTTAAAAGCATCCAAATATCGTATTTTAGTTCTTTAGTTTATTGCGGTGTGTAGGCAATCAAAGCAGAAAAGTAATAGTACAGATTAACTAGCTATTACAATGAACACATCCCAGCACAATAAGATATACAATTATCACAACATGGCCGCGTTTTCGCGGCAAAAGTCGCAGTCGCGCGGCATTTCTTTAGAAGCTGGGTCCCTACTTTCTAGAGCAGGGAGATGCAAAGCTAATATTTGTTCTGCAATGTTAAGATCCTGTAAAGAATTGTCCTGCACACCAAAAACAGAGAAGAAAAATGTTAACAAAAACGTGAAATCAAAACCATTCCCGTTCCCCTGCAACGGCGCCAAAAATTTGATCGGGGCGAAACTAGCACTCTTAAAACATGTAGTTTATGAAATCAATAAAAAGCTCGTAAGTGCTAATGTTCCCTCGATACTTCCGTTATAACATTGGCTCAACAGGTCGAATCCACAGGGACGGGAGGCGATAGAAGCATTAACAGTTTTTATTCACGTCGGTTGTTAACAAGTCTTCTTTGTTTAAAAGAATTAGAAAAAGGAAAGAAAAGAAAAGAAATCAAGCATGTGGTAGGCGAGGAGAAGGCAATGAAAACGATGTAAAAACAAAAGAGAAATGGTTTGGAAAATAAAATAGAAAAGAAGAAGAAGCTTGTAGTAAAGAAAATGAAAACAAGGGTGAACAAAGAGGATAGTAAAAACAATTTTAAAACAAGATAAAAGAAAACTCATGGCTACTAACTATCAATTGTTCTACTGACCATGCTAACCTCTTAGTGATAGTTGCCTCACATGGATCCTCGGCCATCACTAGTCCTTGGCTTTAAGAGACGATACAAAGCATGGCTCATAAGATTGTTCTTCTACATTCAAACAACACATCATACCACAAACAAGTTGCAAGCTACTGTTAATTCATCAAAACCAGTTAGAGGTGAGCATGAAATAAAGAAGACATTATAAGTTAGCAAGTTAGTGGGTTAGATGTTAGAAATGTTGGAATGTTAGAATCCATCATCATGAGCCATCCATGGCTCTTGCAGGAGCAAGGCCTTGTAGATGCTATTAGATTCATGTGGATTATCAAGTAAGTGGTTAGATAGTTAGTGGTTAGTAGTTAGATTACCATGAGAAGAAAAGTTAGCAAATCATCATATAGAAGATGGAGAAGATTACAATGGAGAAGAAAGGAGGCACCTTTATATAGATTGTCACCATCTATTACATTAATCCCTCTCATCTCTCTCTGAATCTCTCAACCCTACTACAAGATCTAAAAACGAAATACAAATACAAAATACAAGAAATGAAGAACACCTACCCTACACTACACTAAAATATAGAAACCCTAGCCTAAAATCAAAAACTGCTTCGTTTTGGACCTTTATAGGGGTTTTTATAGGCATAAGGGAGTTCTAGAAGACGAGACGGGGCCACGCGTCGAAAATTGACGCGTGACCCCACCAAATTGCCGCGGAATCTCGGCAAAACTAGGGACTTAGGTCCCTAGTTTTGGTGCAGGGATGCGCGGCGCTTCGGGGACCTTCTTGGTATATTAGGTTTCGGGTATATTCATCCGAATCTTCGTCTAACATGCGCAAAAGTCTAAATTCAATGCATCTTCTAGAAGTTCCCTTACTTGGCCTCCAAGTAATGTGGATTTAATTACCCAAAAATAGGTCTAATTAAGCTCTTATTACTCCTTTACCCTTAAACTCTTGATTTACCTGCAAGACAGACCAAAACACGATTTAGACCGACATTTTATTCATAAATCGGTAGGAAAATGCGATATAATAATGCAGAATTGTAGACTAATCAACAATACATGAGGACTCTAGCCCTTATTTATAGCCATAGAGTCCCTGATTTTAGGAAACCCCGATTGGATTCGATCCCAAACAGAAAAGGAATCCAAATCCCAAAAGGAAAGCTAAAACACGGTCGACCGACCCATGTCCACGGTCGACCAGGCGGTCGACCGGACCCAACAGAGAGCAGCCTGATTTCAGTCGGTCGACCGGATGGTCGACCGGGCTAACCCTGTGCACGTCGTGCACACCGGTCGAACGGGCTGTCGACCGGCCTTCTCCACTAGTCGATCGGGCAGTCGACCAGGAGCATATCGTAGCCTGCTGCAATGCGCCGTCTTGCTCCTTTGTCTTCCGATCTATGTGCTACCTTCTTCCATCTCCTCTATCTCCTCTCTCCCTACAATTATCCATCTCGGTGAAGAATTTTCAAATCTGAGCTGATCTCCAACGAACTCCAGTCTATCAGCTGGCGAAATCGACACACGATCTCGGCGAAATCGACACACGATCTCGGCTTGAGCGCTCCGAACGAAATTGACACACGATCTAGGCAAAATTGACATACGATCTCGACTTGGAACCTATAGCTCAGCTATCAACTGGGATGCACCACACATGCCTTCCCTACACTTCACCTTAGGAGAACTTCCATACATGTCGATCACTGAACGTGTCTCCTACTCAGCAACTTAATGACCTCACGAAGAACCCATTATGAGCCAACACTGACTCTCCAACTGACTGGCTCTCTCCAGTCCACATGTCTTCAGCTGACGGTCCAACCAAGTCTGAGTAGAGCACACCAAACACCATCATGGGCTTCAACAAACTGGATGCACACCCCCTTTATGCAAGCTTAACCATCTTCTCACCAGAAGATCAACTGTTCATCGAGATCACAACACTTCACCTCTACGTTAAGTCCAACTCTTCACCTCTACGTGAAGTTTCAATCAGCTTCTCGAGAACCTAAACAGCTTCTGATTGAGGCTAAACCTGCACACAAAATAAAGAATTTCAGATTTAGAATGAAAATGTGCAAGTGCTCAATTCTTACCGCTATAGCAAGTGGCTATGCGGGTCGTGATCCACAAGGAGGGTTTTGCGATAGAAGCATTTACGTTCATTATTGAAATCGTTAAGAAAACAAAACGAAAGTTCTTCTTTGTTTCTTAAAAAGAAAAGAGAAAAAGAGTTATGTTAAAGTTAGAAGAAAATGAGAGATGAAGAAGGTGGAAAGAAAAGACTATTTACAAAGAAGGGGAAAGAAAGCGACTATGTACAAATGAGTCGAAAAGAAAGAGTTGGAAGAAGTGGTGATCTATACTAAAGAAATAAAAGAAAAGAAAGAAAGGAGAGTGAAGAAATACTTACCTAGTTTGATTGATGACTTACTTGAAAACCTGTGCATGTTCTACCTTTGTTTAGGAGGCCTTCAACGCATAGATCATAAGCCCGAGCTCAGTCCCCGTTCGCATTATATCATCAAGTCTAGCACAAGCATGAAGTGATACGTCTTGAGGAGGAGAACGCCTTCATGAACTATCGTTGGCACTCACATAACATCGTTATACTTGTGCTTTAGAATTCACTTGTAAACTCAACAAAACAACGAGGTAAAGTAGAAGAGGAAGACGAAAACAAAAGAAAATGAAAGTAAAGCAGAACATACAAATGTTACCTTTTATTGCTTGGAACGATGGAAGAAAGGAGGAGGGTACATCGGTGTCACTCTCAACATATGGCTCTCTCTCTTACTTACATGAATCATCATCTAACCTAAGCTTACATACAATTTACATAACAAGAAAAGAAAAACCTAAACTAAGAATTGAAAAACTAGTCTAAATCCTAACTCTGTATTGGCGTCCAATTTTCCGCGCAAGTACAGGCCTTTTATAGGCAAAAACCCAATCTATAGGATCCCAGGGAGGTCGGGGGAGCAAACGCTCCCCTAACTAACTCCCCAACAAAGCCGCGGAAACGCGGCTTGGGCCGCGTTTCCGCGGCCAGGGTGTGGCCAGATGGCCACACCCTGTTGGTGGGTCTCTCTGGGAGTTTCTTCTGCATTTATCCTTAGTTGATTTCTTCGTTTGAGTTCAGGATTCTGACGAAATGGCCTTTGATTCTTGGCTTTAACCGATCGATTCTGAGAGGATTCTTCTCAACCGGTTTTCAACCTCTTGATTTTGCCCTGATTCAGTGAGTGCGAATTAATTCTGATTTAATTCAGAATTTTGGTGGGCTTTGAGCTCATTTCTCTTCATCTCCTTAAAGATTGGGCCTGCAAATAAATTAAACAATTAATTAGGACAATGCAGGCTTTTATTCTATAATAAGTATGGACATATGATATTAAATATGCAACATTAGCGACCAATCACACCCCCATACCTATCTTTTGCTCGTCCTCGAGCAAAACAACTAAACTATACTAAGAATTATTAGACCACTTTCGCAGGTCACGCGATTGCACTGAGCATGTGCAACAAGCCGTTAAACCTCTAGGTTTCCCCTAGAGGACGAGTTTTGTCTCGTGAGGGTTTTCAGCTGATTACACCCACAAAATCCATAAAGAAAGGAAAATAAAGAGTTAGTATTTTCGAAAAGCATTTTGAAAGAGAAAAATATTTGAAATATAATTGTAAGATCTAAGCAATCTATAAGTTATAGGAAGACTGAATTTTTCATTCCTAAACTTAGTCTCCATTCAAAATTTATTATCAATCAAAGTAAGGAGTCAAACTGTACTTCTCATCTAGTCTATTACTTTACCCTAAGTCATATGCACCTCGTGATTGTGAAAATTTTGACTAAGGGTTCATTAACTCTAACTCTTATGCCTTATTTATTTATACATATATATATATTTTTGGTGGTATTATTCCTTAGTTCTATTAGGCTTTTTAATCTGCCCATGTAACGAGCCTTTAATCGATGACTCCCAAACCAACGGTCTTAGGGCACCGGGTGAGAAGACACCCCAAGGACTTAAGGACTCGAGCAAACAAGGCCACAAAACTAAGGATTTTATTATATGAACCACTTTTATGCGTGAATACTTATGCTTTATTAGGCACAAATACCCAGCTTAATCAGAGGATTTTATATATTTTTTCTTAAACTTATCTAATCATCTTTCGCATAAATACTAAGGCTTGCTTAGGCCAAAGCACCTAGCTAATCAATAATTAGATTTGTTTATCTTTTTTTTTCCCAAACTTATCTAATTATCTTTCACATAAATACTAAGGCTTGCTTAGGCCAAAGCACCTAGCTAATCAATAATTAGATTTGTTTATTTTATATTTTTTTATATATATATATTTTTATAAGGCATAAGAATCTTTGTTTTTGAACCCTAAGTGTGTAAGTGTATGAAGTGTGCATATTTCATCAAGGTAAAGATCAAGACTAAATTACTTTGACAAATTTTCTTCCTAACCCTAAAAATCAAACAAATAATCATATTTTGACCAAGTATAAGAAATCCGAATTTAGATTTTCCTATTCCTTAAAATTAACTTAATTTCTTACAAAAAATATGTCAAAATATTATTTCTATTTTCAAAAAGTTTTTAATAAAAGAGAAAACCTAAGTTATGTTAGACCCTCCCCCACACCTATTTCATGCATTGTCCTCAATGTATGAATTAATGCATAGATGCATGAAAAAGATGAAAGGGAAGGAAATGTTACCTTATGGTGGTGGTTCCGGTGGTGGTCTGATTTGTCCACGAAATGCGGCCCAATCGACTTTTCTTTGGGTTCGGAGGAACCCACAACAATTTCTCTAATATAACCAATTAAAAAGATGTATCCATAAAGGATCTTATTAAATATTTAACCCCATCTAATTTCCATATTCCATAACTAATTTCGGAGTCAAATTTGTCAACCACCTCGTCCCAGAATGGAGTATGAAATGATAGAACGGTTGACTTGGACTCAGGAAGGACATGAACTAATACCGACTCAGGAAGGTGACTTAAGTCAAGTAAAGGTTCAGGAGTCGAAATTGGTTCAAGAAGCGGTCCAAGTCAAGAAGTTGAAACTCAAGTCCACATGTATTTTCTAACAATGGGATGTGACCTAATATGGGTGATTCCAGTTCAGGAATGATAGGTGGAGGAATCAAAACTGACTCTAAAATATTACTCAAGTTTGGTAACAAAACAGGAGTCAATATTGATTCAGAAAGTTGAACTGGATCACAGATTTGAGAATCTAGGTCACATATCTCATTGAATTCAATATCAAAAAATTGAGAACTTGCCAATTTGTCAATAGGATTTTCAAATTGTATAATTGGTCAAGTTCAATATGATCCTCAAAGACGGGGGATTCAATTTCATGATGAATAGCATAGGATCCAACGATGACTCGGGGAAAAGATCGAAATCAGGTGAAGATACCGGAGTCATAATCGAATCAGGAAGTAGAATTGAATCGCTCAGTTGGGGTTCAGGATCATATTCCTTTTCAAGTTCTATTTCAGGAAAAGGATAACTTGCTAAACTGTCAATATCTTTTTCAAAATTTGGAGTTTGGGCAAGTTCAAATGGTTGTTCTAAAATGGAATCTTGATTTCCAAAACTACAGGACTCTTCGGCTCTAATAGAATGGTTGGTGACATCAGAACTGGTCCAACGGTCAGAATGTAGAGATTCGACCATCATATCTATGTCACGATTACGAGTGTTTTGAGCCTGAGTCATGGCTTCAAGCATCTTTTCATAGTTGATAGGTTCATTGTTTTGATGAAAAGATGAAGAATTGTCTTGGAAGTGGTAGTGAAATTGTGAGTCCATCAGATTTTGGGATTTGTGTTTGGACTCACGCATACTCATTTCCAAAATTGATGGTTTCCTATTTTGGACGGGTGGAACTGAGTATGAATCTTGAAAATATTGTGGACTAGGTGGAGAAGGAGGACAAGTTGGTTGATAATTATGCTCGGGGGAGGTGAATCCCCACTGACTCTGTGAAGAGTTGAAATCATTATGGAAATTATAGTCATACGATGGGGGGCATGGGTTATATTCATTCGGATAAGACCAATCCGGCACACTAGATTGGTTAAAGTCATGATATGCCGGGTTGGTAATATCCGAAAAAGAGTTTGATGTGTAATATGGATTATTATTGAAGTTGAAAAAATTGTTATTATAGGCCATATCACACAATGGAATACAAACAAAAAGAAAGAAAAACAAACAAATAAGCAAACAAAGAAAAGAAAAAATTCTAACCTAAGTTAGGGTAGACCTATGACCTAGACGACTCCTAACTGGTTAGACTGTCCACGGGAGGTCCAATGCAGACTTTGACCACAAGCTAATCAGCCAGGTCAGGGCAAGGTTGGTGGGAGGTTTTCCGTCAAAGACGTTCCTTAATTAAATAACCACCAACCTTCGGGCTTTCGGCCCTTAATCCCTTTCCTAGACACTGATTTGGCAGGAGTCAAATTCTAACACCTTTCCCCCTTAGGATAATCTTCTAATTGAGTCCGAGATGTCCCTAGGGCCAACGTCTACTCATTTTAAGTTAGGCTTGGGTTAGTGAGTGCTTGGAATCTGATTTTTGGGCTAAGGAAGGGTGATTAAATCCCCACCTTATCTTGTTAATGGGTGATGCCCTTAAAATCAATTTGTGCATGTGTACAAGATATGTAAATAAGATGCACTCAAAGTGATGTAAATCAACCAAGAGATGAGTCCTATTCTACATGCAATGCGAACGTACCTTGCTCCAGCACTCTTCAACAGTAAAAAATTGAATTGAAAAGACACGTGCCTAAAAGTGCAAATGTCTAATCAACTTTTAAAATTTTCAACGAACGTTTTACTGTTGACTTATTAGCAGGCTTTTGTGATAGCATATAAGAAATAAAGAATTGCAGTAGCTCTGTTTTGGCAAAGAAAGCAACCCTGCACAAAACCTGTTTAGTAGTCAACTCCTTTTTGCCACGTTTTCATGGTGTTGGTTGCGGATCCGCGGCAAAGCAGAGGGCACTTGGTCTCTGCTTTCTAGAGCAGAGGCCTAAGGCCACTTATATGTTACTGCAGCTTTAATTTCCTGTTTTGCTTGCCCTTAACCTGCAACAGAGAAGAAAATTTGTTTAGTTCTAAAAAATTTTCAAAAAAAAATCAGATTTCAATATAAACGTTAACCTCCCTGGCAACGGCGCCAAAATTTAATTGAGGCTAAACCTGCACACAAAATAAAGAATTTCAGATTTAGAATGAAAATGTGCAAGTGCTCAATTCTTACCGCTATAGCAAGTGGCTATGCGGGTCGTGATCCACAAGGAGGGTTTTGCGATAGAAGCGTTTACGTTCTTTATTGAAATCGTTAAGAAAACAAAATGAAAGTTCTTCTTTGTTTCTTAAAAAGAAAAGAGAAAAAGAGTTATGTTAAAATTAGAAGAAAATGAGAAATGAAGAAGGTGGAAAGAAAAGACTAATTTACAAAGAAGGGGAAAGAAAGCGACTATGTACAAATGAGTCGAAAAGAAAGAGTTGGAAGAAGTGGTGATCTATACTAAAGAAATAAAAGAAAAGAAAGAAAGGAGAGTGAAGAAATACTTACCTAGTTTGATTGATGACTTACTTGGAAACCTGTGCATGTTCTACCTTTGTTTAGGAGGCGTTCAACGCATAGATCATAAGCCTGAGCTCAGTCCCCGTTCGCATTATATCATCAAGTCTAGCACAAGCATGAAGTGATACGTCTTGAGGAGGAGAACGCCTTCATGAACTATCGTTGGCACTCACATAACATCGTTATACTTGTGCTTTGGAATTCACTTGTAAACTCAACAAAAACAACGAGGTAAAGTAGAAGAGGAAGACAAAAACAAAAGAAAATGAAAGTAAAGCAGAACATACAAATGTTACCTTTTATTGCTTGAAACGATGGAAGAAAGGAGGAGGGTACATCGGTGTCACTCTCAACATATGCCTCTCTCTCTTACTTACATGAATCATCATCTAACCTAAGCTTACATACAATTTACATAACAAGAAAAGAAAAACCTAAACTAAGAATTGAAAAACTAGTCTAAATCCTAACTCTGTATTGGCGTCCAATTTTCAGCGCAAGTACAGGCCTTTTATAGGCAAAAACCCAATCTATAGGATTCCGGGGAGGTCGGGGAGCAAACGCTCCCCCTAACTCCCCAACAAAGCCGCGAAAACGCGGCTTGGGCCGCGTTTCCGCGGCCAAGGTGTGGCCAGATGGCCACACCCTGTTGGTGGGTCTCTCTGGGAGTTTCTTCTGCATTTATCCTTAGTTGATTTCTTCGTTTTAGTTCAGGATTCTAACGAAATGGCCTTTGATTCTTGGCTTTAACCGATCGATTCTGAGAGGATTCTTCTCAACCAATTTTCAACCTCTTGATTTTGCCCTGATTCAGTGAGTGCGAATTAATTCTGATTTAATTCAGAATTTTGGTGGGCTTTGGGCTCATTTCTCTTCATCTCCTTAAAGATTGGGCCTGCAAATAAATTAAACAATTAATTAGGACAATGCAGGTTTTTATTCTATAATAAGTATGGACATATGATATTAAATATGCAACAGCTTCATATGGGTTGCATCACCAAATGTGACTGCGCCTTTACGGCTATCTACGTACCTTGCCCAAAGGATCAAGCCAACTGTAGTTCATTCAAATGAGCTTCATTCATTTATAGTATTTGAGATACACTCATGTTCATATGGATTCATATTTTTGCGTTCTCACTTGAATTTAGCTATTGTATATATCCTAGTTCTAATAACACTCATATTTATACTAATGATCTACATCATATTTTGTATTTTGTGCCTCACGTTTTGATTACATGTTTAGATGTGACTGTTATTAAAACTTGTGTTTATACTTGTACAAGTAGTGAGCCACACTTGATTATTGTGTTTGAGTGCTTCATTGCTCTTGTGTACTCATTACATGTATTTGTATAACCTAGTTTTGATGATTCTTACATTTACACTTGTATTCCCTATTTTGTACATTTTTTCATAAAAACAGTTTTAGATTCATGTATATGTAAATTTTATCAAAATTAAATGATATACATGTTCTATCCTTGAGTCACTTGCCTTCATGTAATATTCTTTTGTATACTCGTTTATATTTGAGATAAATATGTATGCTTTAGTTTTGATAAAATATACATATACCTTAATGTTTATTTAGTTTTGATGAAAATTAAATTTTTATAATTTTCATGTTCATAAAGGAATTTTAATTGAGCATCAATGTCTTATCTCCATGATTATGTTTATTACATAATTCTTGTGCACTCTACATTTTATTTACTCATGATTTTGGATTCATGAGAGTCTTTGTGCTTTATAGCTCTTTGAGTGTTGATGCTCGTGTATTTAGCATATTTTTCATGAGATAAATATTTGTTTTTATTGCTTACTTGAAGGATTTCGTACTAGTTTTCAAAATCATCTTAAAACCAGTTTCGTAGTTTTCAATTGGTAGAGTTTTCTAACTATATTGAAATATTTTCAAGTCTTATTTTTGAAAACCTCTAACTTTTAAAGGGCGGTTGGTCGGGCAACCATGCCTTATATGCTTCTTAATGACTATCTTTTAAAAATATGTGCATGATAGAGTGGCAGTTATGATTTATACACTTTCTTATCATGAAAATTATTTTTTGTATATTCATACATGTTTTCTATATATATGTATGCATCATATCTCAATTGATATTATATTACTTTGATCATACATACATATATATGATTTCCTGTGCTAGATTAAAATGTTCAAACATATAACACAACTTATTTTATGCCAAGTTTGATTCATATTCTTAATGATAATTGGTATCTTTACAAGCTTATGCATTAGTTTTATTACTATTTCATAAAGGGAGAGAAAAATTCTTAATTTATCTTTAAATTTGTATTTATTTCCACTTGGTATCTTACTCCCACTTTTTATGAAGAAAAATATTTTATTTTAAAAAATGCTAACATTTTCAATATTGGTACCAATAACCTTCAATTGGTATTATTTTCAAATTAGTATCTATATTGTAAAATGATTTTAATATTTACTTAAAAAATTTTGATTTAAAACTTACTTTCAATTGGTATCATGTCCTTCTATTGGTATCAATTAGTAAAAAGATTTTGTGCTTCCTTTTAATTGGTTTATTTCAATTGATAGTTTTTATTGGTATAAAAATTTGTTTTCATTGGTATTGTTTATTTTTCCTCGCCCCTTTGTTAATGAGTGATAAAAAGGGGGAGAGAAATGTAGTGTTCATATATGCATGTTGATGTTTTATGCATATTTATATGTATGTATTTTTATAATTCTTATTGCATATTTTTTATTATTGTTTATTGGCATTTGAGTTATATTGAATATCTTTATGTTTGTTGCTATGCATGAGTTAAGGGGGAGCTTTTATGAAGCTTATCTTTAATCCATGCATATATAACCTCCTAAGTTTTGTCATAATCAAAAAGGGGGAGATTGTTAGCCCAAAGGCTCTTTACCTTAGTTTTGATGATGACTAACTTATGAAGTTAAATTACTAATAATTTTGTGTTTATTAATTATCAGTTATTGATCTAGATCTTAGTAGGTGTTTAGCTTCAATAAAGGATTCTGAGTCAAGATTTAAACTAGCACGTGTTGATTCAAGAGCTCGCGTGTCAAGATCGCATCTAGTACTCGAGATGGAGTCAAGCTCTATGGATCGTGTTTAGATTGAGTCATTTTGGAGATGAAGTTCGAAGAGAAAACTTGTATCTTGGTTTGTTTAGTGTTTAGATCTTGTATAAAGATAGTTTAGTTTGATATGCTCAAGTATACACATACACACAAGTTAAAACGTTTTGGTTTCGGTTTAACCATTTTAGATTTTCAAGAATACATATATTGTTTTTATGAACAGATAGAATCAAAACAAGTTTACTTGGTTTATATGTATGTTGGATTTCATTCATATGCATCTATGCTTTGTATGTTTAGAAAAACTTATTTTGATGTATCTAGCTCATGTGTTTAAAGTTTTGTTTTTATCAAAACTTAGTTTTGAATTTAATGTCAAAAACATAGATATTTCATTTATATGTGTATTAGATTCTATCCTTACATACTATGCTTCATATGTGTTTCAAATATCTTCAAATATCATATTTTTGTACAAGTTTGAAAAAATCGAATTTCCATTTAGAACTTGATTTTGGAAAATAACGATTTTGATTTTAAAGTTTAATTTCTATATGATTGGTAGTGAAAAATGCATTTTTATCATAACATTTACCATCACATTTTCATATTTATTCATTTAATTCTGGACATTTATTAATATTTTGTGATTTATTGTGTGCAGGCCTCGAGTTCTTATTTTAATAATAAATAAAGCTTAATGAAGCCCAAAAGCCCACATTTGAAGCCCAAGAGTCAAAGTGCAAATAGCAGATTGTCAAAGTGCAAATATACAAGGGCTAAAGTTGCAATTATTAAAGATGAGGGAAGGATAGACTTCTATCCAACCCTAAACACTTGCAGATGAGGTTGAAAGCCAAAGATAAGAGTGCAGAGATAAGGAAATTTGTTTAAAAGAGATTGGGAGATTTTAAGATCTAGATAACTTGATTACTAAGTTATCTCGAAATCCCAACATAAAGTGCCAGGATCACACTTCCAGAAGCAGGCGCCCAGATGGACGGACCAGGAGAGGCCACGTGCCAAAGCGCGTGGCCAGAAGCTACTGTAGTGCCGCAGAATTGCGGCAAAAGCCGCAATTTTGCGGCAATTTGATGTTATCTGGATACCAGATTTCGTGGGCAACTTCATCCGGGACTCTTCGGCCTTCTGCACCTATAAATACCCCCTGCAGTGCAACGTACAGAGCGTCCAGCGTCCAGCAAAGGGCCAAAAAGTTAGGGTTTTTAGGTTTTTCTTCTAGGTTAGATTTTATTTCCTCCATTGTAAATTTCTATTTTCTTTTTGTAAAAAAACTGAGAGGAGATGATGTATTCATGGAGGAAGGGATCTACTTGTACTGATGGTGACAGTCGGTGTAAGTTCTATTTTTCCACCATTGTTTAATAATCAAATCGAGGTTTGCTTTTATTTTTGTATTGTTTTATTTTCTTTTCTTCTTATTTAATCTTGTGTATCTTAGTATTTACTTCCTTCTATTTGTTCTCTAATGTCTTGCCCACCATGAGAACCAACTGCTTCGAGAATACCTAGCCGAGGAAGAGCCCTTGATGGCCTATGGCGATGAACAGGTCTTCATAGTTGCTTTTATTTCATAGTTAGGAAGGCGGACGATCCTATATGCCATGCTTGTACGCCTTCCAAGAAAAGGTAAATCATCGCAACGGTTCAAACGGTAAGCAGACTGAAGAGGTAAGTTTTCTTTTTCTTTTCTTTTCTTTTTGTAGATTAAATCACAACTTCTCCCAATTCTTTATTTGCCGACCCATTGTAAATACCACTTCCTTTCTAATTTAACTAATAAAAATAAAAACTTTAGAGAAACTTGCTTAACGCTTCCATCGCAGTCCCTCCCTGAGGATCACGACCCGCATAGCCTTGCTACAGCAGATTAGAATTGAGAACTTGCACATCCTATTCTTAAAACTAAAATACTACATTTTGTGTGCAGGAAAACTCACTCAACACTATACGTCAAAAATAGTTCAAAGTGTTTGTAATATGTGTTGAATTTTGATCACACATATTTGTACTTTAAATATTTACATGAACTTGTTTTTGTTAAATTTATGAATTTTTATAGGAATTTATTGGTGTTTTAAAGACCAAAATTTTCATCCTTAAATTTCTGTTTTTGAGATGCCTATGGTCGACCGAACCAGGGCTCGGTCGACCAAGCGATCGATCGATGTGCACAGAACGTGTACAAGCCCATAGGCCTTGGGTCGGTCGACTGAGCAGTCGACCGATCTAGAGAGGTTGCTCTCTGGATCTGGCCTCGGTCAACCGAGCGGTCGATCGGTCAGAGAGGCCTGCTCTCTGGTTTTGGCCACGTCGACTGGGCGGTCGACCGATAGGCATTTGCCTTGGGGCGATCGACTGGGCGATCGACCGACGGCTCAAACGGTCAAAAATCTGACCGTTGGTCGGTCGACAGGGAAGTCGACTGACAATCCATTCTTGGCAGATTTTGACCCAACGACTAGTTTTTCCAAAGCTCTATAAATAGGGATTTTGGGGACTGTTTCTTATAAGATTTTTAAGAGCAAAAATTCTCTACTTCTCTTAAAATTTTCAACTAGTTTTCAAAAAAGTTTTTGTGCCAAAATTTCTCTATCTTTATTTGTTTTCAAAGTTTTGAAAAAAATCAAAGAAATATAAGTTTTGGGAATTCTATTTTGTTTTTATTTTTCATATCAATCAAGAAGTTTTTTTCAAGTATTTTCTTTGTGTTTTCTTTTTCAAACACTTCTATCCAATTCTAAATCTATCTTTAGGATCTTGTTTTGTGAGAAAAATTATTTGTGATCCTTTGAGATCACTAAGTGTTGTTTGTGATCATTGGGTCACCAAGATTGTAACTTTTCCTTCTTTGCTTTGTGCTCCCTCTTGTGTAGAGGTGTGAGTGTTAGAGTTGTGTACTCCAAGGTTGTAAGTTGTAATTTCTTAGTGGAGGTCTCTGTGTGAAAGATCCTATAGTGGATAGTTGAAATCTTTTTGTGTGAAGGCGGGGATATAGAGCAGTGGCTCGAACCTTGAAACATATCCTGGTGTTTGCGTTTGATCTTCTAGCTCTCAACTCTCATCTCTCTCTATAGCTTGCATTGTTATTATTGTTTATACATATGCATGCTTGGTATTGGTTGTGTGCCCACACTTGTGTTGAATCTTGAGAGCTTTTAAAGCATCTCAATTCTTAATCTAGAGGAATCTCAAGGAGTAGTTTCAGAGCACTTCACAGGGAATTCGGACTCACTCTTAGTTATACACTTAGTATATTTGCAAATTAGTTTTTAAATTTCACATTATTTGTCTTAGATTAGCATTACACATATTCACCCCCCTCTAGGTGTACTTTCAAATAATCTTAAATGTAGTGATTTATGTAATGAAATATTTTTAGTAGTTGTTGGTTAAATATAAAGGAAAGTATATACATTAAGCAATCATACACTATATATTTATGTTGTTTAATAATTGCATAAAAGAAATTGTATACTTCAAATAAAATGAATGTTGTATAAATACATGAAAGATATGTGTACTTATACATATATATTAGTATAAGAGTTTTTCAATAAATAAATAAATAAAGTAAATTGAGTAAGTGGAGATGGTTTCATTTTGAGTGGGGGTTAAGGATGAATCATTGGAAATGCGGTGTGAGGTGGAGGGTAGAGATGGGATTTGAGTTGGGAAAGTGTGAGGTAGCAAGGAGATACAATTTTGAGACGTTGAGTTTTTGAGAAAACTTAAGGAATAAAAGTTTAATAAAATCAAATCACTCTTTTCCCTATTCTCAACCTGCAGAGAAATTTCATCTTCCTCGATCTCTCTTTCTCTCCTCTCTCTTTCAATCTCTCACCCTCCTCAATCATTTCTCTTCCCTCTTTCTCTAGCCGGTGGCCAGAGAGGCCGGGACCACGTGGGAAGCAGGGGAGCGCGGGGGCCAGCAGTGCCAGGCAGCGGTAAGCGACGGGGGGCTGCCTGTGCAGGTAAAGCCCCTCTCCCTCAATTTCTCTCTCTGCCAATCTTTCTCATTCTCTCCCTCTCTAAATCTATCTCAACCCCTCTCTCCTTCTGAGGCCGACGCAGGCAGACACAGTTGGTGCGGCGGCGACGCAGCCTAACAGGCTGGGGGTGGTCGGCAGGTAGCCCCAGGGGAGGTGGAGGAGGAGGTGTAGAAGTTGAGAGTGTGAATTTGATTCACAAGAAGAAAATCTACCGCATTTGAGAGTTAAGGTAAAATCTAAACTATTCCCTAAACATTCTAAGTTAAATCAAGATCATGTAATCCCTAACTCTTGTATGTGTGTGGTTATAGGAAATCAGAATAAAAAATTGAAGTAGAAGTGGATACCGGCAAGAATAAGTAAAGCCCAAGTAAAAATCCTATTTTTTTTAGGTTGAATGTTAAATCAAATGAAGTAATTTCGTAAACTAAAACATGCATATGTGTATCGTGCATGTTAGGAATCAGGGGGAAAGGAAGGAATGATGTTGATTAGTCTATAATTCAGCATCATAATATCACATTTTCCTATCGAGTTATGAACAAAACATCATTTCTGAATCGTGTTTTGGTCTATTTTGCAGATAATCAAGAGCATCTTCCTTTGAAAATTGATCGGTAAAACTTACAAAATATTGAGGAGCAAAATTACAAGTAACTCTTAAAAGAAAATTGCAGGTAGATCTCCTCTGAGATTTCTGGGAAAGTATGCGGTAGGAATCTAATTAGCGCATAATCACTTTATTCCTTTGACGATGCAGTCGGTCAGGTGATCAAGCTGCCTTCTCGATAGAATTTTCTTCTTACTTGGTCCCGAAAATCTTCAAAGATGGAAGGCGTGTTGGAATCCTGAATGAAAGAGAACTGAATCTCTGAAGTTTCAGAAGCAAGCTGAGATTTTGAAAGTAAGAAGGCAAGAGGGCACTTTTGCTATAGGTCTCCTTAATCTCTCCTAATTTCCAGTCAATCTCCTCTCTTCTCCCCTTTCTTGTCTCTGTAAGGGGCTTTTTATAGCCAAGATGGGAGTGTAACTGTCCCTTTGAATTCAGCAAGACTGAATCAGTCTATTAGCTTCACGCAAGGCTCGAAATAGCCTTACTGCGAGGTGAACTACGAGCTTTCGGCGAAGCTAATAAGTTCTTGCGAACTATTAATAGTCATCGTGGGTTAATTGCCTCCACTTAATGTGGGACGAAGTGGGTGGGTGTAACCGCCCACTTAAAGTGGCATTAACCCCACTAAAGTAGTAGGGTTCACCCATTAATCTCTCATGGGACTTTGAAATGGTCAATTGATGACCTGGTAAAGTTCAGCACGAAGCTAAGTGGGAAGCTTTTTTCAGGTGAAGTTAACTTTAAAACTTCATGCAAAGCTAGAACTTGGCTCATAGCAGAGTTGGGTGAAGCTTCAAGTGAAGCTAGGAGTTCAACTCAGAGCAGAGCTAGACCATTCCTTCTTCCAGCGAAGCTGGGGATAAAACTTCTAGCAAAGCTAGTGGCTTCGGCCTTTTAGCAATCTTGGATCTCTACGAGGCTAGGTATTTGATCAGACCTGGCTTCATAGGCCAACTTTGGCCTCTTTACAGGCAACTTTGTCCTACTGTCTGTTTCACTGGATCAATAGAGTCCAAGTCGCTGCTTTGTGAAATCACCTAGAGGGGGGTGAATAGGTGATAAAGCTAATCTAGTGAACTAAATGCGGAATTTAAAAACTAATTGCAATTACACAAGATGCAAGCAACAATTGATGCACACAACCAAGCCAAGCATATAAGTATGAATGATCAATGTGATATGATGCAAGGCACAAAAGTAAAGAGAGAGATAGAGTAAGAGTCAAGGGATCAAGCGAAAACAACAAGATATGTTTCGAGGTTCGAGCACCCAGCTCTACATCCTCGCCTTCACCTAGAAGGATTTCAACTCCACTAGCTTGTCCACAAAGGACTCCCACAAAGGGAACCTCCACCGAGGATTTGGGGCAATAACAATTACAAGGAGTACCCAACTCCTCTCTTTACAATCACAACCTCCTTCTAGAGGCAAAGCACCAAGCCAACAAACAATCACCTCACAACTTGAGGGATTAGCACAAAGCTTACACAAGGATCACCTCACAACTTGAGGGATACAACCCAAAGGCACAAAGCCAAGCAAAGATTGGGTTTACAACTTGGTGGTCTAACAAACAACCACAAACAATCTCTTTTCCCACACAAGGATCCTATAGAATGAGATAGTAGATGTAGCTCAAGTGTGGAGAAAACCAAAGGAATGGAAATCAAATTCTCAAAGAAAATCTTTGGGAAAAACTAGAAACCAAGATGAAGAAGTTGAATCAAAATCTTTTCCCAAAAACCCTTTCTTGATTTTCCAAACCATAGCAAAAACGCCAAATGGATTGTTCAATTAAAGCCCAAAAACTTCTTTTGATTGCTGTGAAAACACTAGAGAAAGCTCAGAAAATTCGTCCAAAAACTCTTAGTGAAAACTGGCCACTAATGGGGTATTTATAGCCCATTAAAAAATATAGCCGTTGTCAAACAATTCTGCCAGAAATGAACTACCGGTCGACTGGTCGGTCGACCGTCCAACGGTCACATTTGACCGCTGGCAGCTACCGGTCGACCGGGCGGTCGACCGGACCCAGATACAGAGAGCAACAGCTTTCTGTCCGGTCGACCGCTCGGTCGACCGGGGGCAACCCGAGAGCAACCTACTCTCAGTCGGTCGACCGTGCGGTCGACCGGCTTATGGGTAAGCCAGCATGCACGTATCCGTGCACGTCGGTCGATCGCTCGGTCGACCGACCTAGCCTGGCAGCAGTAGTTCAGGGACAGAAAAACATGTAATTTTTAATCCTAAAAATTCTCATAAAATCTCTAAAATTACACAAAAATAGTTTTATCATTTTACATTGAAATATAAACTTGTGTTAAAAATTTCAACACAAATTTCAAACATTATGAACCATTTTTGTGTTATAGAAATTTTGCCAAAAACCAAAAACCGTATTTTCTAAAACTTGGATTTTTGAATAGAAAATACGTTTTGTCCAAAACTCATCCAAATATAAAAACATGATATTTAAACAGTTTGAAGCATGTTGTATATGGATAGAAATCCAATATACAAGAAACATATATATATATATATATATATATATATATATATATATATATATATATATATATATATATATATATATATATATATATATATATATATATATATATATATATATATATATATATATATATATATATATATATATATAAGAAAAATGTATATCAGCCCGCGGGCTGAGAGTACTCTCTCAGCCTGCGGTGACGTGGCTCGATTTGTCACCTCACTGACTTGCGGCCCGCTTTTAGGGAGAAGTTAAATTACCAAATACCCCTTATGATAACTTTTCCTTATTGTTTATTATTATTTTTCCCCCTTTTATTTTGCCGCTCTTTATAGGATATAAATTACTTTTCGCCTTATTTCTTTACCTCTTTTTTGAAAGATCTAGTTTCTCCTTTTCAGCCTGGGATAAATTTTTTTTTGAAAATATAAAATCTTTTCAGATTAATGTTTTCAGCCTGCGATAAAATTCTACTTTATAGTTTAATTTTTTTGTATATAATGTAGTCAGAGTCTTTGGTCGCATTGTACATTTAAACTGCGACCTTAGTCAAAGTCTTTGGTCGCAGTGTACATGGTGAAATGCGACCAAGGTCGCAGTGTTGTTATTGATAAAGATGGCCAGCAACTGCAATCTAGGGTTGCATTACATGGACTGCGACTTTGGTCGCAGTACGTTAAGTAATTAATTTTTTTGTATATAATGTAGTCAGAGTCTTTGGTCGCATTGTACATTTAAACTGCGACCTTAGCCAAAGTCTTTTGTCGCAGTGTTCATGGTTAAATGCGACCAAGGTCGCAGTGTTGTTATTGATAAAGATGGCCAGCAACTGCAATCTAGGGTTGCATTACATGGAATGCGACTTTGGTCGCAGTACGTTAAGTAAGTGTTGTTTTATTAAGTGTTGTTTTTTAGATTAAGTCATTTTTTGAATCTAAATGAAAAATGAAAAGTTGTCTGTTGTCTGATGCGACTTGGAGTCAGTCCGTGAGACGCGACCTGTCATAAAGATTTTATGAGATCTTTTAACGTCAAGTCTATGTTGACGAACCCCGCGCCATTCGTTGTTTCCCGAAGCGGTTGTCTACGCGTCGGTTCTTCATTGGGTTTAGGCGTTAATGTCTTTTAATGTCAAACCGGCGCTGGCGGTTGGAGACCATTAATGCCGACGATTCTGATTAATGAACCATTAATTATGGTTATTATGGGCTGCCTATAAATAGGGCTCACCCTCCCCCTTTAACAGTCCATAATTAGACTGTTTTCTTTCGAGAGCAATTGCTCTGAGAATTTCCGCCTTCTTCAGAGTCTCTAACAGGGGCCTTCCTCCATGGATGAAGATGACCCTATTGACGAACTTGATCGATGTTCGTCCACAAGGGAAGAAGTCATAGACCTCATCGTCCACAAGGGAAGAAGTCATGGTCCTCGTCGTTCACAAGGAAAAGAAGTCATGATCCCTGACGAGGACTTAATCCTCACCGAGATCTGCTCTGACTTGATGTACCAGTCAAGCTTGCTGATAACGGATGGTCAGAGTGGGTATGGCGGCGGGGGATGTGGTGGATATAGTGGTGGGTAGCATACATTGTGAGGTCTCACTCTCCCTCTCTTACCCTAGAAGTGACATCGAGGAAACTCCATGCTCACTGGATAACCTTCTGGTGAAGAGATGTTCATAAACGAAAGACCGTATCCCGGCACTTTGGAGGGTCAGTTGGAATCGGAGGATTCTGCTGCCACCAGACCTCAAGGAGAAGATTGCTCTTAGTCAACAAGGGCTCTTCTTGGCTCTTTTGATGTTTAGTCTTCTTGGCTACTTTGATGTTTATTCTTCTTTGTAACACTCAATCTTATTGATTCTGCTGCCACCAGACCTCAAGAAGAAGATTGCTCTTAGTCAACAAGGGATTTTTTTTATGTTTAGTCTTCTTTTGTACTGCTGTATTTGTAACACTCAATCTTATTGTATAAGAGATCGTTTTGTATCATTTGCACATGCATGGAGATAAATGCCTGGACATAAATAAAAAGCATATTTGTTTTTTTTAATAAACTACGAACTTGTTCGCAGCCATGCATTGCAAACAAAACAACTATGACCATAGATGACACTGCGACCAAGGTCGCATAAGATACATTGCAAACAGTAACTACTGCGACCAGGGTCGACACTGTGACCAAAGTCTGCGACTAAGCAACTGCTGCGGTGACGTGTCACCTCGTCGCAGTGTTGTTGTTGATTAAGACTAAAGACCAGCAATAGCGACCAAGATTGCAGATTATTTTTTTAAGACTGCGGCCATCAACTGCGACCAATGTCGCAGTGTTGTTGATTATTTATAAAGACCACCAACTGCGACCAAGATCGCAGTGATGTTGTTGATTAAGAGTAAAGACCAGCAACTGCGACCAAGGTCGCTGTGTATTTTATTAAGACTAAACACCAACAACTGCGATCAAGGTCGCAGTTTATTTTATTAAGACTACGGTCGTTTATTTTATTAAGACTACGGTCAGAAACTGCGACCAAGGTAGCAGTGTTGTTGTTGATTAAGACAAAGTCCAACAACTGCGACCAAGGTCGCAGTGTATTTATTAAGTCTGCGTCCAGCAACTGCAACTAATGTCGCAACCTTTCATTTTAAAATTTTATAAGGGTGAAGTAATATAATTATTAACTGCGTCCATGGTCGCAGTATATTCGTTTAGCGTAAAATATTTAAATGAAGGTTTGTAACAATTGTACAGCATTTTCAACCAAGACATAGTAGTAAAAATGTAATTCACACAATTACTTTAGAAAACAGATTTATATATATTTAAAAAAAAAACAAAATACAATTTTTTTAAACTTCTAATCCTCGTCATCACCATCGTAATGAGAAAGAAGTTTGCGACTTTAGTCGCAGTACTGAACGAGGTAGCATTGCTATACGATAGCATGTTTCCTCCGATATTCTTTATTCTGTATTAAGTATGCGACCATGGAATATTTTTTACTTTTCAATGCTAGAAGTCGTTGTCGTCATATAAAAGGGGTATTTTTGTCAATTTGTTTCACGATTGTTTAGGCGGGGTTTTTTTGATTTTTTTGGCGCCCACACTCTGCGACCGATGTGTGGCATATATTCAGCCACGTCGCGCAGGCTGAGAAACTCTCTCAGCCCGCAGGCTGAGGTACAGTAAGCCCTATATATATATATATATATATATATATATATATATATATATATATATATATATATATATATATATATATATATATATATATATATATATATATATATATATATATATATATATATATATATAACCATGTTTTTGACTTTAATTCCAAAAATATGTTTTGTTAGAAATACCAAAACATAAAACACATGAAATAGACTATCAAACTAAGTTTATTTAAATAGTTGAAGCATGCATGTATATAGAACAAATCTAATATACATTAAACCATGTAAACTCGTTTTGATATAATATCTATTCATGCAAACCAAGATCGGTTAAACCGAAAACCAAAACATGAAACGTGTGTGTTGTGAACTTGATCATATCATACTATTCTAATCTTTACAATTTGAATCTAAACACAAAACTAAACTATGTACCGATGTCTTCTTGTAGAGCGCCGTCTCCAAGCCGACTCGATCCAAAACTCCGTGATTCACCGAGCTTGACTCCAATGAGTGCTATATATGATCTTGTCACTCGGGCTCTTGAATCACCATGTGAATAGCTTCCAAATCATCTTGTTGAAGCTAATCACCAACTAATATCTTGATTAATGATCTGAAACTAAAATCACAAGATTATTAGTACACATAACTACATGAGTTAATCATCATCAAAACTAGAGTGGAAGGCCTTTGGGCCAACAATCTCCCCCTTTTTGATGATGACAAAACTCATGGAGTTATATATGTATGGATTAAAGTTAAGCTTCAAAGAAGCTCCCCCTTAACTCATGCATAAACAAATAAACATAAATATGTAATGAATATGAAACACGAAACATGCATAGATATGCATAAAACAATAAAAGGCTCTAGATACCAATGAAATTTTCAAAAACAAATAAACATGCTCTAGATACCAATTAAACTTAATATATGCAAAACAAAACTAATGATCTCTTTTACAAGCTCTTGATACCAAAAATAAACATGTTCGATAACTAATGCTTTGATACCAAATGAACTTACTAAAAACATAAAACATGCATACAAGCATGCATATAAACTCAAATTCTTCTCCCCCTTTTTGTCAATCATCAACAAAGGGGTTAAAAACAAAACAAATAAAAACATATTCTTCTCCCTTTTTGTTCAGAACAAAGAATCAATAAAGGGATGTATCAAAAACAAAATGTTCTCCCCCTTTTTGTCTAAAACAAAATGATATCAATGAGGGGTCAAATCAAATATGATACCAATTAAAAATGTGTCAAGGAAGTGCATATTGATACTAATTAAAAATGAAACTATACCAATTGAAAAACAAAAATCTTGATACCAATTGATAAGTAAACAAACAACATACCAATTGTAAATAAACAATCTTGATATCAATTGAAATTAAACATTACAAATTTTGAATTTCTAAACATAAATCTTAATACCAATTGAAATTATTATTCTTTTTAATCATATGATATCAAATTGAAACTATTATTTTTTATCATAAAGCAAGGGAGTGGAATACAAAGTACCAATTGAAAGATGAAATACAAGATTTTCTCCCCCTTTATGAAATACCAACAAAAACAATGCGTAGGCTCGAATTAAGATACCAATTGAAAGCTAAATCAATTGAAACAAAATTGAAGCTCAAGCCTTAGCATAAACATGATTTGTGCTTAAAGATATAGGGATATAGTAAGCACAAATAAAAACATATATATGTATGAAAATTTATATATCAATCGAAATTGATACTATTTGAAATGTAAGCATACATACATAAAAATATATGAGTATACAAAAAAAAAGTCAAGATTGATACCAATTGAAAGAATCCAATGATACCAATTGAAACAACAATAATATTAAGTGTATATCTCATATTCCTATCCTCCCAATCATGTACAAGTTTAAAATGATTTTCATAATAAAACATACATGAGCATGATCGCCCATCCAACCGCCCTTAGAAGGTAGGGGTTTTCAAAAATGGGTTTGAAAATATAGTATGTTTGAAAATCTCTACCATAGTGAAGAATATGAACTAGTTAAAAGAAATTTTTTTTAAAACTAGTACGAAATCTTTCAAGCAAGGAATAAAACAAAATTATTTTTCATGAAACACATGTAAATCACATGATCACTAAACACTCAAAGTCCATAAAGCCCATATCATAGTCTCATGAAAACAAATCATGAGTAAACTAATAAAGTGAGTGAGCAAGTGTTATGTGACACATATCAACATGAAAATATTCAATTAAGCTCATGTGAAATTCCTTAAAATATTAACACATGAAAAACTAAATTTTCATTACCAATGAAATTACCTAAAAACATGAAAATCATCAAAACGATTTAAACTTCAAGGCATATGTATGTCATGTACAAACTAAAGTATACATACATATCCTAAACATAATGAGTCCACAAAGGTATATGCATGAAGGCACGTGGCTCAAAGGATGTATATGTATAATCAATAGTTTGGACAAGATAGACATATACATGAAGTTAAAACACATGATCATAGAAACATATCCAAAATGAGGAATACAAGTTAGAATGCATGAATCATCAAAACTAGACTATACTAGCACATCTAATGGGTACAAATAGGCATTCAAGCACAAACAAAAAAAGATTTACTTGTGGCCCATTCTATGTACAAGTATAAATCCTAGTCTTAATGAAAACTAACATCTAAACGTATATCCAAAACATGAAGCATAAAACGACACATAAATTAACATGATAGACATAAAAAAAGATCATGAAGTAAATCCACATGCTATTAGAATCATGATATACATAATAGCTAAACGAATGGTGAGAACACAACAAATGGGTCCATATAAGCATGGGTGATCTCAAAAGCTATACATGCAAGTCAATGGTCTAATACATGACAATCAATATACTAAACAAAACATGAGTCAACAAAACAAAACATCAAAAACATTCATATGATCATTATGTATATGCATGTGCATTAGATCTAGAGCATACATATTAGTTAAAAACAAGGTGAGAACACTAAATATAAATCCATATAAAACATGGGTGTCTCAAGTAACTAAACATGTATAACACTAATCTAATCAACATGACATAAGCATAATGAACAATAAACCATGGCATGCTATAAATTGATGAACATGAAAAACATGCAAATATAAATGGGAGTTCGAGATAGATACCAAGACCGATGAAGGCACCTCTCAAGTTCTCCAAACCACGGTGGTCCTCCCACCAAACTCCCCTTGAAAGTGATGCATCCAAATTGTTTTCTTTAAGCACGGAACGCATCCACTTCAAGGCACCAACACTCTCACGTTATGCGAGAGCCCACTCCTACATCAAAAATCAAAGGGGTGGTCTTTGGTACCCATTTTCTTTTGGGTCCACGGGGGTTAGTATCTTTTCTAACCCAAACAAGATTACATGCTAAATTTTCATCATGTAAACGATCATAGCAAAATCTAGCAAGATAGCCTTTTCGACCACAATGTGTACACGTGTACACGTGAGCATACATAGTGTGGAGTTTGTGACCATGATGAGCATGTGTATGTCGTGGAGGGTGTGCATGCAAAGATGAAACTTGTTTCTTACGAACCAAGGTTTTCAAGCGTGTATGATCCAAAGCACATTGGCTCAAAGTGGAGCCCAAACAATCTACACTTTTCTTCAAAACATCTATGTCATTTTCAATACTAGAATATAAAGTGGAGCATACAAAAGATGTGCTAGGTGAAGCTACACTATCATGGCAAACATGTGAATCTATATCAATTTTTAAAGATTCATTTTTCTTTAAAACAAAATCCAATTCTTTTGTAATGAAATCAATTTCATTTTTCAAAACAAGGTTATCTTTTAAAACAAAATCTAATTTAGAAGATAAAACCTCATTGTTTTTCACAACATCATCACAATCATTTTTGCTTTTGAAAATATCAATCTCTTTTAGGGCAAGGTCTAGTTGAGATCTTAGTAAGTCACGTTCACTAGTAATCTCTTCCTTTTCTTGCAAAATCACTTCAAAACTAGAACACAAATCCTTCATTTCTTCTTTTAAATCAAAATGTTTCTTTTTCAAAAGGTCATGTTTTTCCACAAAATTTTCAAGCTTAGAGGCAAGTTCTACATTTAAATTTTGAACTTCAAAACACCCATAGCAATATGAACTAGAGCTATCATCTAGTTGAGATTCCGATTGTACCTCAAGGGAGTTCTTCCCTTGGACCATGAGGCAATGCTCGTCGGACATGTCTCTCCTAGATCTTCTCAACTTGTTGATAATCCTTGGTAGCTCGGGAGAAGTCAATATGCTCCAAACTGCAAAAACCGAATCATAATGATCAAACACATGTAAAAGATCTTCATTAAGAGATGCTCTAAGTGTCTTAAGTGCTAATGCATTTGCCTTTCTATGCTTGCTAGCATTTGGGTAGGATTCTTGAGTAGTGGCTTGATAACTAGATGTCTAGAAAATCAAACATAGGAGGGCTATCCATGAGTGCAACTATATGTGTGCAAATGAAAATGCAAATGAAGATTAGCAAACCAAGATCTCACTCCTAGGTGGTTAAACCTAAATATCAGGAGCGTAGGCTCTGATACCAATTGAAATCACCTAGAGGGGGGGTGAATAGGTGATAAAGCTAATCTAGTGAACTAAATGCGGAATTTAAAAACTAATTGCAATTACACAAGATGCAAGCAACAAGTGATGCACACAACCAAGCCAAGCATATAAGTATGAATGATCAATGTGATATGATGCAAGGCACAAAAGTAAAGAGAGAGATAGAGTAAGAATCAAGGGATCAAGCGCAAACAACAAGATATGTTTCGAGGTTTGAGCACCCAGCTCTACATCCCCGCCTTCACCCAGAAGGATTTCAACTCCACTAGCTTGTCCACAAAGGACTCCCACAAAGGGAACCTCCACCGAGGATTTGGGACAATAACAATTACAAGGAGTACCCAACTCCTCTCTTTACAATCACAACCTCCTTCTAGAGGCAAAGCACCAAGCCAACAAACAATCACCTCACAACTTGAGGGATTAGCACAAAGCTTACACAAGGATCACCTCACAACTTGAGGGATACAACCCAAAGGCACAAAGCCAAGCAAAGATTGGGTTTACAACTTAGTGGTCTAACAAACAACCACAAACAATCTCTTTTCCCACACAAGGATCCTATAGAATGAGATAGTAGATGTAGCTCAAGTGTGGAGAAAACCAAAGGAATGGAAATCAAATTCTCAAAGAAAATCTTTGGGAAAAACTAGAAACCAAGATGAAGAAGTTGAATCAAAATCTATTCCCAAAAACCCTTTCTTGATTTTCCAAACCCTAGCAAAAACGCCAAATGGATTGTTCAATTAAAGCCCAAAAACTTCTTTTGATTGCTGTGAAAACACTAGAGAAAGCTCAGAAAATTCGTCCAAAAACTCTTAGTGAAAACTGGCCACTAATGGGGTATTTATAGCCCATTAAAAAATATAGTCATTGGCAGTAAATTCTGCCAGAAATGAACTACCGGTCGACCGTCCAACGGTCACATTTGACCGCTGGCAGCTACCGGTCGACCGGCCGGTCGACCGGACCCGGATACAGAGAGCAACAGCTCTCTGTCCGGTCGACCGCTCGGTCGACCGGGGGCAACCCGAGAGCAACCTGCTCTCAGTCGGTCGACCGTGCGATCGACCGGCTTATGGGTAAGCCAGCGTGCACGTATCCGTGCACGTCGGTCGACCGCTATGGTCGACCGGCTACTTGGTCCGGTCGACCGTCCGGTCGACCGACCTAGCCTGACAGCAGCAGTTCAGGGACAGAAAAACATGTAATTTTTAATCCTAAAAATTCCCATAAAATCTCTAAAATTACACAAAAATAGTTTTATCATTTTACATTGAAATATAAACTTGTGTTAAAAATTTCAACACAAATTTCAAACATTATGAACCATTTTTGTGTTATAGAAATTTTGCCAAAAACCAAAAACCGTATTTTCTAAAACTTGGATTTTTGAATAGAAAATACGTTTTGTCCAAAACTCATCCAAATATAAAAACATGATATTTAAATACTTTGAAGCATGTTGTATATGGATAGAAATCCAATATACAAGAAACATATATATATATATATCCATGTTTTTGACTTTAATTCCAAAAATATGTTTTGTTAGAAATACCAAAACATAAAACATATGAAATAGACTATCAAACTAAGTTTATTTAAATAGTTGAAGCATTCATGTATATAGAACAAATCTAATATACATTAAACCATGTAAACTCGTTTTGATATAATATCTATTCATGCAAACCAAGATCGGTTAAACCAAAAACCGAAAACCAAAACATGAAACGTGTGTTTTGTGAACTTGAGCATATCATACTATTCTAATCTTTACAATTTGGATCTAAACACAAAACTAAACTATGTACCGATGTCTTCTTGTAGAGCGCCGTCTCCAAGCCGACTCGATCCAAAACTCCGTGATTCACCGAGCTTGACTCCAATGAGTGCTATATATGATCTTGTCACTCGGGCTCTTGAATCACCATGTGAATAGCTTCCAAATCATCTTGTTGAAGCTAATCACCAACTAATATCTTGATTAATGATCTGAAACTAAAATCACAAGATTATTAGTACACATAACTACATGAGTTAATCATCATCAAAACTAGAGTGGAAGGCCTTTGGGCCAACACTTTGTCCCTCAGAGATGAGCAAACACTGGTCGAACTTGTCTGCGACTTGTCTTTTGTAAATGTCGACAAGTTAGACAAGTTCAGACCGATTGAAGAAAAGTCTGAGAGTTTTATCTTTTTAGAGCATCAACAAGACCCCCTTCAAAGTTTTCATTAATGTGGAATGGATTGGTGCATATTCTGAAACACTTTGAATTTGAAGCCCGATACCTGCATCGCCCAAGTCAAGAAAAATCCACTGGGTACACTGAACTAGGTAATCATACTGGTTTTATCCTGGGACTTTCCATGAAAAATAAGCTCTTAGTATAGCTAAGGACGAGCTCTTAGCGGAGCTAGGGGATGATCTCTTTAGCGGAGCTAAAACATAAGCTCTCAGCGGAGCTAAGGTCAGCGTAATCAACAAAGAGCTCACAGTAGAGCTATATGCAAAGTTTAAGTTCGCATGTAAGCGAAGCTAAATAACTTCGATGTGAATGGTTATCGAGCCTCAAACTGTCATTTCAAATTAAATTTGAAACAACAGCTCACACTCTTTTTTAGGAGGCAAAGCTATAGGCGCATGCAACGCCTATAAAAGCCATACTTGGCTGATTTAAAGAAGTTAATTCTCTCTTAAATTCTCGAGATCCCTTAGAGAAAATTCTCTTCTTCTCATGCAGTTAACTTGTTAATTTGGGATACAGGAACTGAAGTCGTAGGGAAACAAGGGGATTATTATGATCCTCTGTTCACCTATAAGGAGGGTGACGAAGCCAGCTACTTCGTCATCTCTGATGAATCTGAGGGTGGCGCGGCTGATGCTGGTCCCTCCGGTGCTGGCGGGGACAAAGAAAGCCTGATGGACTCAAGCTCCAGCAAATTTGTTGCGGAGCCCTTGGCAAGTAAAGGAGAACCGGACATTCCAGCTACTGAAGCCCTTAGAACTGATGAAGTTCTCCTTGAGACTGCTTCTGGTGCTTCTCCTGCCACTGCCAGGGTCTCTTCTATGGAGCCAATTGAAGTCGGCACCGCCATCGAGGAAGCCCCGAAGGACATTGTCGCAGAGGTGGTTGGGGCGATGTCCGTCATGACTTCAGCTCCCCTTAGTAATATTATAGTAATTTGTAATCATCTTTTGTTCGATGTTAATTAATATTTTGTCCTAACAAAATACTCTTGCAGGTAGTTCGCCTCTGGGTGCATCAGCTTCAATGAAGCCAGCGAGCGTTTCTGAAGGATTCAGGGAGGAGACAAGTACTTTAGCTGTTGTGGATGTCGCAGAGCTGGACGTCTTGTATCGTGACCTGCCTTCTTACCAACTGGAGTCTGCCAGTGATTTTATGGCAGCTGAAGAGATGAGGGATGCTCATGAGGGATGCTCTCCCTTCCACAGAACCGCTCACATTCCCACCTGAATCAGTTGGTGAGATGACAATGGTTTCCCTGACACCGCCAGTCTTGGTAATAACTGGCCTCGGGTAATCTCCAGCCTGACATCTCTGACGTTGGTTGTCGAGCCAGCTCTTCCTGGAATAGTTACCAACCCTACCTCTGTCATGGCCGGTGTACTGTATCAATGAAGACTCCTCCTCAACTATGGTGATTCCTTGTCCTTCTCTAACCAGTGTTTCAACTACTTCCTCCACCATTATGACGGTGAAATTGATGGAAGTTTTATCTTCAGGGATTAGTCGTTCGTCGGAGTAATTGAAGCTGAGAAGAAATTTGTGGCGGAGATGGTCGACAGCTTCTACAAGATCTTGAAATGGACTATTGCTTTGATTTTGAAGGGCTCGACCACTTCATTTTGCAGCTCTAAAGGTGGTCCTCTCTCGAAACATTGAGAGTATCTGAGATTTCAGAGGGGAGGATCAAGCTGCTGCATGGAGCTTCTGGTGGAGAAGTTTGAGAAAGATGTGGGTGAATGGCGTCGCCTCAGCAGCTCAGACTTGGATTCCTCAGTCAATGAAGAGCTTGAGCATCTTATGGTTCAAATGCGAGAGGCTCACTTGGAAGCACAGGAGGCAGCCAATGCGGTATCTTCAGACTTGAAGTTCTTAGAGACAAGGAAGGTAGAGATTAGATATGCTATTGATGCATCCAACAACACTCTTCTTGATGCTGAGGATAAGATTGAAAAGGCTAGAGAAATGATCAAAAGGGCCAATCTTCTCCTGTCCAAAGCTGAACCAGTGCGTCTTGAGGAGATAGCTTGGTTGAAGCAGCTCAGAACCCAAAACGATGAAGTCTTGCAGCAAGGGATGGCACAAAGGGCAATCCTGGCTGAAATTGAGGCTCGTTTGTCCCAAACAGTGAACTTCAATGAAGCTGAGTTGAGATCACAGACATTTATCAGAACTGCTGAAGAGAGGAAGAGCAAGCCAGCCACGCTTGAAGAACGGATCAAGTCCTACGAAATACCATCGTAGCTTGTAATCTATGTATCTTTTTTTCCTTTTTGAATCAATAAAAATAATTTTATTTGACTCTTTTGTTGTCTGTTTGTTTTATCTTCCGAGTGTGCAATAATTTTAGGTTAAATTATAACTCTAAAAAAAAACAAGATGACGACAGTACAATCTTTCAACTTATATTATAAGAATATTAACTAATCTATTCAGAGGTTGAAAATGTGATAGAATTAGTTATTTGATAAATTATCACCAATAAGTTTAAGTGATGACTCGATTCAAAAAATGGGACGATCTTCCTGTTCAGAGGTAAATATTAACATAACAGATTAAAAACCATTGGCTTATGAATCGGTTGTGACGAACTAGGCACCACAACAACATGATGAAGTCGAAACTAGTTGAAACTAGTTAAAAATTACTAGACTTAAGATTTTTTGCCATTCAGAGGTGACAAACTGGACATGATGGCAAGAATGAAAAGGGTGAATCCAATTTTAGGGAACCGTCTATTCAGAGGTTATTGGCTGGACATGATAGACTAAGACGCGCTAAATTCTGAATCCGCTGTCCGAGGTAGTCGTATTAACTTGGCAACTAGTCCACAAGGGACTACAAAAAGGTGGATTGGGTCTGGGCAACTGTTGGTTCAGAGGTGGTTGACTGGACATGACCAACTAAGAGATACCAGGCCTGCAATTCGTTGTTCAGAGGTTTATAGCCGACATGACAGCAAGAACTCTGATGAAGGAAAGGAGAACAAAGTTATGAACTCATCTATTCAGAGGTGTTAAACTGGACTTGATAGTTTGAGTACCCTACAGGGGAGAGATTTAGGCATCCATCATTTCAGAGGTAATATGGACATAACTGTTTGGAAGTTGCTAGACTCAGAGCCCTGCAGTTCAGAGGTGGCAGACTAGACATAACGACAAAGGAGTAGTCCTTACTGGACTGGATGATGAGACTTGGTTATTTGTCGGTTCAGAGGTAACATGGACATAACCGATTGAGAAACTACTAAGCTCAGGATTCTACCATTCAGAGGTAACATACTGGACATAATGGTAAGAATGAAATAATTCCATTGGGGAAATAGGACTTGATCAAACTCCATGGGGAAAATTGGTATCTCCTTCAAACGTTATTTGAAAGAAATTATCAGAGGTATATTGTTAACGTGACAACCATAAGGGTCCACGGGGGACTAAAAAGGGAAGTAATAGACTTTGAGGAGAGTCTACCAAAAAAACTCATCGGGGAGGTAGAAATTGAATCCTGTAAGAGATTCTATGTCAGAGGTAATTATTAACGTGAGAAAAAGGACTCTGTGGGGATTTAGAAGGGGATTTGTAAAGTAACCTGTCAGAGATGTTCGAACAAAATAACAATTTGAGTGAACCTGTCATTCTATTAAAGAGAATGGCAAGTGGAGTTTGATCTGCTGGGAATATTAGACAGATCCACGGGGATGTTGATTTTATCCGTCGGGGAATATGTAGAGTCTCATTATCATAGGTTTAATGTTAACATGATAGATTTGACTTGTGATTCATTTTACAAGGAAAATGAATGTTACTTTATGTGATCCTACCATTCCATGGACAAGAATTGGTCAGCGGTTTTGGAGGGGAGTCAAATGGGATCAGGTCCTGTAGGATTTTTAGCAAACCCTCAGCTGCCAACTTATTTGATATGCCTTTAGCAACTACCGTCTAAATTGTGCTAGCCATGCTATTCCCCTCAGTATAGTGAGTTATCGAGACTTTCTATTGGACTTAAAATCCAGTATTTTTCTCATCCTTAGCCATTTGAAGGCATTGGATTCTGATAGTGACAAAGCTAATATTCTGCTGGCTTGCTTTTATTAACCCTTGAACAGTCCTTATATGCCGATTAGAACCCTTAACTAGCTTCTTATGCGCTGATTAGTACTCTAACGATATTGATCGTCGATGCTTGTCCCGCCTGTTGTCGACTAGTTGTCGATCAATGAGGATTATTACGCTTGCGTTTAGCAGGAACATAGTCCACCATCGATCGATGAGGACTATTATGCTCGTGTTGAGTAGGAACATAGTCATCTATTGTTGATCGATGAGGACTATTATGCTCGTGTTGAGCAGAAACATAGTCCACTATCGTCAATCGATGAGGACTATTATGCTCGTGTTGAGCAGGAACATAGTCCACTATCGTCGATTGATGAGGACTATTATGCTCGTATTGAGCAGGAACATAGTCATCTATCATCGATCGATGAGGCCGTTGTAGAGAAAAATGTATCTGCTGAAACCATCTAAAATACTTGACCTGATGACATGATCAAGGATAGTATTTTTTTAGGAACATGCCATTAATCAGCATCATGAGTATGTCACCGTTTGGAGTTGCTAGGCGATAGGCCCCATTTGTGTAGACTATTTCTATTACGAACGACCCTTCCCATTTGGGTTGAAATTTGCCTTTGGTTTTGTGTGTCATGACCATGGGACATCTGACAGCTAAAACCAAATCTTCTTTCTGGAATACCCTCTTCTTAACCTTTTTATTGAAGGCTTTCGAGATTCAAGTTTGGTACAACTCAATGCGTTGTTGAGCTTATAGTCATTTCTCATCTAGGGCTTCAAGTTCTTGAAGACGTAGGCGATCGTTATCTTCTTTAGTCATCTTGGTTGCTAAGGTGACTCGTAGCAACGACATCTGGATCTCTAGAGGTATAACTGCCTCACACACGTATACCAAAGAAAAAGGCGTGTCACCTACTGGGGTTCGAGCTGTAGTTCGGTAAGCCCAAAGACATTCACTGAGCTTCTCATTCCATTCTCATTTGCTTGAGGAAACGAATTTCTTGAGTAGCTTAATAATTGTCTTGAATGCTTCAACTAAACCATTAGCGGCGGGGTTATAAGCGGTTGAAGCCACATTCTGAATTTGGTACTTATTGCAAATTGATAGAATACTTGGTTTGCAATTGGGGACCGTTATCATGAATGATTCACCCGGGGATACCAAATCAATGGATGACATAATGTTTAATAAAGTTAACCACGTTGGAAGTTTTGACTTTGATTAGTGGTATAGCTTCAGCCCACTTCAAGAAATAGTCGGTTATTGCTAAGATGAATCGATGACCTTTCATTGATGGGGGCTTATAGGCCCTACAATATTGATCCCCACATCTTGAATGGCCATGAAGTAACAGTAGTATGAAGTAGCTCTGGAGGTTGATGTATAAAATCTGTGTGGAATTGACAGGCTTTACACCTCTATGCATATTTGATTACATTGGATATCATGTTTGGCCAATAATGACTGAGTCTGTGCAATCGATCCTTGAGCTTCGGACCTGGTTGATGAGATCCGCATATACCATCGTGTGCTTCCTTAAGCACCTCTTGTGCTTCAGAGTTAGATAAACAACCGAGTAAAATACCGTCATATGAACAGCAGTAAAGTGTCTTTACTATCGAATCATAGTAGAAGCGGAGAGACCTCCGTCAGATAGAAGCTGCTTCTTTAGGATCGTCTAGTAATATGTCATGCAGAGCATAGTCAATGAGAGAAAACCACCAATCACTAGGTTTGAAATCTATTAGGGTTACATGGACTTCATTAGTTTCCAACATCTGCTTTGGGTAGACAAGGTGTCGAGTGGCGGCTGTAAGATGATAAGTTATGTTAATAGGTAAGGCCAATGTAGCTGCTAATGTGGCTAAAGCATCTGCCTTAATATTTTAAAATCGAGACACATGACTGATGTAAAGCCATTGAATGAATTAGCCATTTTGATGACTGCATGGTGATAAGGTACCAAGTCCTCGTGCCAGACTTCGTGTTCTCCTTTGACTTGATTGATAATTAGCTTTGAATCACTGTAAGCCTCGAGATAGCGTCCCCCATTTCATGGGCGAGCTGAAGGCCAATTAGTAGAGCATTATATTCTGAGAATATTGTTAGAAAAAGGTCCTGTCAATGAAAATACCCGAGGAAGGATATGATTTTGTGGTGAGATAAACACCACTCCTACACCAGTGATTATCTTGCCTTTGGGGCCTATTCTTGATGCTCCATCAAAGAACATTTGCCACACTTTATCCTTTGAAATCATATTGGATTCAAAAATCTCATCTAGAATATCTTCATGAAGCTTTGAGCTCTCCGGAACTGGATGAGCGGCCAGAAAATCTGCAAAGGCTTGACCCTTCACCGCCTTTTGAGGGACAAAGAGCATGTCATACTGAGATAAAAGGATAACCCACTTAGCTAATCTTGAATTCAGCGATCCTGATTTTGTTATGAGAATACGCAATGGATTAACTCTGGAAATGACACGTATGGTTTGGTCAACCAAGTAATATCGCGTCTTTTGAATGGCAAAGACAAGAGTTAAACATTCTTTCTCATCAGGGTTATACCAGGACTCAGCTCCTATCAGACTCCTGCTTAGATAGTAAATGGCTTATTCATGGCCTTTATCATTCTTTTGGGCAAGAAGAGCATCTAGTGTTAGCCCAGAGGCCTTTCACCTTAGTTTTGATGATGACTAACTTATGAAGGTTAGTTTACTAATGATCTTGTGTTTATATAGTTTCAGTTATTGATCAAGATATTAGTATGTGTTTAGCTTCAATAAAGGAGTTTTGGAGCTAACTCATATAGATTCAAGAGCTCGTGTTTCAAGGTCGCATCTAGAACTCGGATGGAGTCAAGCTCTTTGGATCGTTTTTGGATCGAGTTAGCTTGGAGAAGGAGTTCTACAAGAAGACTTAGGTTTGTGTTTTTATTTTAGATCTTGTGTAAAGATAGACTAGTGTTGATATGCTCAAGTTCACACATATACACACAAGTTCAATATGTTTGGTTTTCAGTTTATATGGTTTTGGATTTCATCTATACATATATATGGTTTTCATGAATAGATAGAATCAAAACAAGTTTATATGGTTTAATATATATTAGATTTCATCTATATTCACTTCATATATTTAGAACAACTTATTTTGATGATTCTATTTCATGTGTTTAGAGTTTTGGAGAAAACGGTTTTTCTTTTCAAAATCCAAGTTTTGAAAAATACGATTTTTTTTAAGGCCAAATATTTTTATATCACAAAAAGCAATAGTTCAAATAGTTCGCAATATGTGTTGATTTTTCGTCACACATATTTGTTATTCAAATATTTATAAGAACTGATTTTTGTTGAATTTATGAGAATTTATGGGATTTTATAGAAGTTAAAAAGACAGTTTTAATCCTTATATCCCTTCCAAAACCTACTGGCGGTCTAACGAACGGTCAGCCGGACCAGAGGTCGGTCGACTGGACAGGTCGACCAACGTGCACGAGGACGTGCACAGGGCCAGCCTAGAAGGTCGATCGATCGGGTGATCGACCGACTGTAACTACCCAACTCTCGGGAAGTGCCGGTCGACCAGGCGATCGACCGGAGGCCCAACGGTCAGAAATTTGATCTTTGGATGGTCGAATGGCCGGTTGACCGTAAGGTCAATTTTGACCATTTCTGGCTGCCAACGGCTATATTTTTTAGAGGCTATAAATAAGCCTTCTCTCAAGCTGTTTTGAACAAGATTTCTAAGAGCCTTTCTTCTCATCTTTTCAAGTGTTTAGCAGTAATTTTTAAAAAGAGTATTTTGTCTAAAAGTTTTATCTTTTTATTTGTTTCAAAGTGTTGGAAAAAATCAAAGAAAAGAGAGTTTTTAGGAAATTGGTTTTGATCTTTGCTTTCATACCTATCTAGTATTTTTCTCAAGTATTTTTCTTTGTTATTTTTCTTTAGGAAATTTGTTTTAATCTTTGTTTTTATATCTATCTAGTATTTTTTTCAAGTATTTTCCCCAGCTCTAGGGTAGTGCCGGTAGACCCGGCGGTCGACCGACTGGCTTGTGACGTCGACCAGGCGGTCGACGGAGGCCTAACGATTTGAAATTTGACCGTTGGACGGTCAACTGGCCGGTTGACCGGAAGGTCAATTTTGACCATTTCTGGCTGCCAATGGCTATATTTTTGAGAGGCTATAAATAAGCCTTCTCTCAAGCTGTTTTGAATAAGATTTTTAAGAGCCTTTCTTCTCATCTTTTCAAGTGTTTATCAGTAAGTTTTAAAAGAGCTTTTATGCCTAAAAGTTTTATCTTTTTATTTGTTTCAAAGTGTTAGAAAAATCAAAGAAAAGAGTATTTGAGAAATTGGTTTTGATCTTTGTTTTCATATCTATCTAGTATTTTCTCAAGTATTTTCTTTGTTATTTTTCTTTTCCAAACACTTTATTTTCTCACACTTGAGCTATCATATCTAATCCTATCTATAGGATCTTATTTTTGTGAGAAAAATTATTTGTCGTCTATTGTGATCACCAAGTATTGTTTGTGATATATTGTGATCACCAAGTTTGTAATCTCTTCTTTGCTTCAGCTTCGTGTCTATCCCTCTTCTGTAGAGATGATTGTGGTTTGGCTTTGTGCCTTATCCCTTTTGTGTAGAGGTGATTGAGTTTTGGCTTTGTGTGTTGTTTCTCTTGTGTAGAGGTGATTGTGGGTTGGCTTTGTGCCTATTCCTCTTGTGTAGAGGTGGTTGTATTTGAGAGAGAAGTAGTGTACTTCAAGTGTAGTGTTGTAATTCCTCAGTGGAGGTCCCTTGGTGGAAGGTCCTATGTGGACATATAGTGAAAATCTTTCTTTGTGAAGGCGGGGACGTAGAGCAGTGGCTCGAACCTCGAAACATATATTGGTGTTTGTGTTTGATCCACTATCTCTAAACTCTATCTCTCTTATACTTTGCATTGCTTCATATTACACATATTCATTTGCTAGATACAGTTTGTGTGTGCCCATACTTGTGTTTAACCAAGATAACTTCATATAGCACCTCAACTCTTAATTTAGAGGAATCTCGAGGAGATAGTCTAGAGCCTTTCACCGAAAATTCAGCTACACTCTTTGGTTACACATAGTGTGTTATATAGAGTTTTTAATTATGCATCATTTCCCATTAGATTAGCTAGTACATTTATTCACCCCCCTCTAGGTGTATTTCAATTGGTATCAGATCCTACGTTCTTGATATTAAGTTTAACCACCTTGGAGTGAGATCTTAGATTGCTAATCTAATATCGCATTTGCACACATATTGTCTATACACTCATGGATCACCTTGCCCCTACCATGTATGATGTTTCTAACGTCAATATGTGGAAGTTTAGGATGAATGCTTATTTAAAAGCCCTAGGTTTGCATGTCTATCTTGCCACTATTAACAAAATCTATTTTGGTAATGACAACTACATTGAGGCTAATGCACAAGCCTTAGATGCACTAATGCATACACTTTGCAAAGAAAATTTATCTATGGTTTCTCATTATGATTCTGCTTTTGCAGTGTGAAACACATTGACCTCTCCCAAGCTACAAACGATAAACAGTATGGAGAAAAAATTTACTAGAGAAGAGTCTGACCAAGCTTGCTTCATGGTCCAAGGTAATGACTCCCTTGAGATAATCTTAGAAACTCAACTAGATGATAGTACTAGTTCTTCTTATGATGATAACATGGATGCACATGCATTAAATGAAGAACTATCTATGTTTTGTGAAAACTTACTTTCTAAGTACAAAGCTTTAAAAAATAAGAGTTTTAAATTAAAAGAAGAAAATGAAAATTTATTTTCAAAGCTAAACATGATTTTACAAGAAAGGGTTAAGATTTCAAGTGAAAGAGACTCCTTGAAAATCCAACTTGAGCTTGTTTTAAAGGAAAATATAATTTTGAAGAATAAAAATGATTTTGATATTGTTTTAAAGAAAAATGAGGTTTTATCTTCAAAACTTGAAATTGTTTTAAAAGAGAATGATTTTTTGAAAAATAAAATTGTTTCAATTTCAAAAGAGCTAGATTTAGTTTCAAAGGAAAATATTTCTTTAAAAAATGATTTAGATTCCTATGTTTGCCATGCTACTATAGCTTCATTATCTTATACTTCTATTGCATGTTCCACATCTTCTTCTAATGTTGAAAATGATATATGTATGTTGAAAAAGAGTGCAGATTGTTTGGGCTCCACTTTGAGCCAATGTGCTATGGATCATAAGAAATTAGAATCCATGTTTCGAAAGAAACAACTTTCTCATATTCATGCACACCAATCACAACATACACATACTTCTCATATTCACACACATGACATTATGTATGCTCATGTGTACACTTGTACACATTGTGGACGTACGGGCCACCTTGTAAAGTTTTGTTATGATAAAATAAATGTTTCAAATTTTGTAAATAAATTTGTTTGGGTTAGAAAAGGTGCTAACCCTTATGGACCCAAAAAGGTATGGGTACCAAAATCCACCCCTATTGTATTTGATGTAGGTGTAGGCTCTCACTTTACGTGAGGGTTTTGGTGCCTTGATGATGGATGTGTTTGAACATGATGGACACTATATTCGATGCATCACCTTCAAGGATGTTTGGTCGGAGGACCACTATGGTTTGGAGATCTAGAGATGAGCCTTATTGATTTTGGTAACTATTTCTAACTCCTTATTTTGTTTACATGCTTTTACGTGAATGTTTTTAACATGTATTGGTTTTCATGTTTTTCATGTTTATTATGTTAAATGCAATATTAATTAGACTTGAGATATACATAAATAGTATTTGAGATACACCCATGTTTATATGGACTATTATTTTTGTATTCTCGCTATAATTTAGCTATTGTGTATATCGTAGCTCTAATGCACGTGTATTTACCCTAATGATCATGTTTGTTTATAATTTTGCACTATATGTTTTTGATTACTTATTTAGATGAAGTTTTTGTTAAAACTTGTGTTTATACTTGTACAAGTAGTGAGATATACACAGTTATTATGTGTTTGTGCTTCATTTCTCATTTGTACTCATTATATGTATTACCTAATTTTGATGATTCTTTCATTTATACTTGTATTCCTTATTTTGTACATGTTTTCAAAAAAATGTGTTTATCCTCATGTATATGTCAATTTTGTCTAAAACTATTAGATATACATGTCAATCCTAGAGTCACTTGCCTTTCATGCAAATTTTTTTTAGACTCGTTTATGTTTCAGATATGTATGTATACTTTTAGTTTTAATAAAATATTCATATACCTTGAAGCGTATTTAGTTTTGATGATTTCTTATTTTTGATGAAAGAAATTTCAAACTAAGCTTCAATGCCTTATTTCCATGATTTTGTTGATTATATGATTTTTATACACTCTATATCTTGTTTACTTATGATCTTTGTTCATTAGAATATATCTGCTTTATTGCTTCTTTGAGTGTTAATTATTGTGTGATTTTTATGTTCTCATGGATATATTCTTATTTTATTTCTTACTTGAAGGATTTCATACTAGATTTCAAAATTATCTTTAAAACTAGTCTTTATTCTTCAATTGGTAGAGTTTTCAAATATGTTGAAATATTTTCAAATCATAATTTTTGAAAATTCCTACCTTCTAAGGGCGGTTGGATGGGCGACCATGCCTTGTATACCCTTATTGAATATCTTTTATCATGTGCATAAATAGGGTGGTAGGTATGAGTTATACACATGATCTTCATGGAACTCTATGTATACTTCCAATTTTAATTGGTATGCTTACTTACATACATACATATGTATGATCTTGATTGTGCTTATTTTACAATGTCTTTAAAAAGCAAAAATTATGTTTATGTTAAACTTGATTTTATTTTTAAATATTAATTGGTATCTTTACAAGTTTTTGTATTAATTTATAATTGCTATTTATTTTTTTGGTATCAAAATGTATTTCATTCTTCATTTCATTTGGTACTTATAATTGGTATCAATTACACATTCTATTGATATCAAAATCTACTATTGGTATCTTAAAATTTCTTTTTATCTACAAGTGGCAATATCAAAATCTATTATTGGTATCTTAAAATTTCTTTTTATCTACAAGTGGTACCAATATTTGTTTTATCAACTAAAATTTAATTTCAATTGGTATCAAAATTCATCTTGTATACACATGTTTTCTATATATGTATGGATCATATCTAAAGTAACATTATATTGCTCTGATACATGCATATAGATGTTTTCATGTGCTTTAAACATATATGCCATACATTTTTAGCACCAAATTATTTCTTCCTAAGCTTGATTTAGTTCTTAATGCCAATTATTTTTTAATTGGTATCATATACAAGCTTATGCATTATTTTTATTGGTATTTCATAAAGAGGAGAAAAATCCTTATTTTATCATTCAATTGGTTTTACTTTTCAATTGGTATCATACTCTCACTCTTTATGATGAAAATTTTTTTGTTTTAGTATATGCTTACATTTTCAATATTGGTATCAATAATTTTAAATTGGTATTATTTACAAATTGGTATCCTTATTGTAAAATGAATATAATGTTTACCTAAAAATTTGGTGTTTACTTTCAATTGATATAATTTCCTTTTATTGTTATCAATTCATAAAAAAATTATTTCTTTCAATTGGTTCTTTCAATTGATTGTGTTCATTGGTATCAAAATTTTATTTTTAAAATATTTTTATTTTTTGTTCATCTTCACCCCTTTGTTAATGAATGACAAAAGGGGAGAAGAATTCAGGTTTATATATGCATATTTCACTATGTGTTTATGCATATATCTTATTGGTGTCTTGAGCTTCATTGTATATCTTTATATGCTTATTGATTACGCATATGTTAAGGGGGAGCTTCTATGAAGCCTATCCTTAATGGATGCATAAATATAAACTCATAAGTTTTGTCATTATCAAAAAGGGGGAGATTGTTAGCCGAGAGGCCTTTCACCTTAGTTTTGATGATGACTAACTTATGAAGGTTAGTTTACTAATGATCTTGTGTTTATATAGTTTAAGTTATTCATCAAGATATTAGTACGTGTTTAGCTTCAACAAAGGAGTTTTGGAGCTAACTCATAAAGATTCAAGAGCTCGCGCGTCAATGTCGCATCTAGAACTCGGATGGAGTCAAGCTCTTTGAATCGTGTTTGGATCGAGTCAGCTTGGAGAAGGAGTTCTACAAGAAGACTTCGGTTTGTGTTTTTATTTTAGATCTTGTATAAAGATAGACTAGTATTGATATGCTCAAGTTCACACAGACATACACAAGTTCAATATGTTTGGTTTTCGGTTTAACTGATTTTGAATTTCAATTATACATATATATGGTTTTCATGAATAGATAGAATCGAAATAAGTTTACATGGTTTAATGTATATATTAGATTTCATCTATATGTATCTATGCTTCATATATTTAGAAAAACTTATTTTGATGATTTTATTTCATGTGTTTAGAGTTCTAGAGAAAACGGTTTTTCTTTTCAAAATCTAAGTTTTGAAAAATATGGTTTTTGTTTAAGGCCAAATATTCCTATATCACACAAAAATTATTTCAAATAGTTTGTAATATGTGTTGATTTTTGGTCATACATATTTTTTATTCAAATATTTATAAGAACTGATTTTTGTGGAATTTATGAGAATTTATGAGATTTTATAGAAGTTAAAAGGATAAAGTTTTAATCCCTATATCCTTGCCAGAATATGCTGGCAGTCGACCGGACGGTCGACCAGACCAGAGGTCAGTCGACCAGACCGTCAACCGATGTGCACAAGGACGTGAGGGCCAGTCTAGAAGGCCAGTCGACCAGGCGGTCAACCGACTATAACTGCCCAACTCTCGCGTAGTGCCGGTTGATTAGTCTCTAAAATTGCATATTGCATACCGCATCTTCACATTTATTTAATATTAAATTCTGCTAATAACACCTCTCTTACATGTTTCTTGGTCCATAGTGTGCAATGAAGAAGAAGACCTTAAATCACCATTTAATGGGTGATTAAAGGCCTATAATATAGCTATTGATTTTGAAGAGCTAATTCGTCAAAACTAGGGGCCCAAAACAAGAAACCGGGATTTGCAACTGACAGGGGACAGATGCGACAGCGCGCGGCGGCAGGCGTCGCGCGCGCGGCTCTAGAAGATCCTTGGAAACGTGGCTAGGGCCGCATTTTTGCGGCCGTACAGGCGCGACCACGCCCGTGCTTTGGGCCAGGGGTTGTCCCCTGGTCCCCTTTCCCCTGGTGCCTATATATACCCCCCTGGGGTTCTTCAGATGAAGATATACAGAGAGTTAGGGTAGTTTCTTTCATGTTACAATTTAGGATAGTTTAGTTTAGGTTAGTTCTTCTTCTTCCTTTGTATTTTTATTTCTTATAGATCTTGTAATAGGAAAGAGAGTGGTATATGGTTGGAAAGCAAGAGTTCCTATAATAGAAGGTGACAATGTATGAAATGTTCTCTTTTTACCTCTCTTTGTTTTCTTCTCTCTAAATCTTTTTACATGTTTAGCTAATTTTCTCTCATGGCAACTAACTACTAACCACTAACTTGCTAACTTCTTATTTGATAATCCACATGAATCTAATAGTCTCTACTTGGCCATGCTCTTGCAAGAGCCATTGATGGCTCAGGATGATGGATCTAACACTCTAACTTCCTAACTCTCTAAAAAGCTAACATTAGTTTACTCCATGCTTACTTTTGTTCAGTTTTGATGGTTTAAATGTAGCTTGCACTTGTTTTGTTGAGTTGGAATGTGATGAGTTACATATGGGTCATGCTTTGAAAAGCTCTTGAACCAAGGATTAGTGATAGCCAATGATACATGTGAGGCAACTATCACTAAGAGGTTAGCATGTTGGTGGAGTCATTAGTAGTTAGTAGCCCTGAGTTTTCTTTCTTTTTCACTTTGATTTAGAAATATTCTAAAAACCACAAACATTTTATCTTCTATGTTCCCACTTCTTCGTATTTTATCGTCTTTCTCTTTTCATTCTTTCTTTTCTTTTCTTTTCATTCTTTCAAACATTGAAGAACTTTTAACACATACATGAATCAACCGGTAAAGTTTCTATCGCCTCCTGTCCTTGTGGATATGCTATAACGGAAGTATCGAGGAAGCCAAAGCACACACACCTTAACTCTTGATTTCAAAATGACATATTTTGTGCACGATTTTCCACCGATCAAATTTTGGCGCCGCTGCCTGGGATGGGAATGGTATGATATCACGTTTTTGTTAACTTTTCTTCTTTATTTTTTGGTGTGCAGGTCAAAATTTCTTAGCATTGCAAAAGTCCACACTTTCTCTTGTGTGGTTGGGTAAATTCTTGTATATTCTTATATTCTGCAGCCAGTTTTTGTTTGTATTAACTGTACACTGTAATAATTTTAAGAACTAAAATACGAAAATTGGATGTTTTAAAACGGTTTCGACATTTGCATCTAGTCACGTGTCAATTTTTATTCCAATATATTGTATTTTGTTCTTGTGTTGTTGTGATCTTGACAGAGGTGTACATATTGCATAGCATATAGTTAGGACAAATATGTTGATTTACTCTCTTTATGTGTTCATTCTTATCTATATTGCATACTTGCATGAATTAAACTTAAGGGCAAAACTCAAAACAACATAAGGTGGAGAAGTCAATACCCTCCCTTAGCCCAAAAATCACCTCCCCACTCACCCAACCCAAGCTTAAATAAAATTTGCTAGACGTTGGCCCTAGGGACATCTTGGACTCATTTAGGAGACTGACCTAAGGGGAAAGTTGTTAGAAGTTGACTCTTTTCAAATCAGTGTCTAAGGTTGGGGATTGAGAGGCGAAACCTCAAAGAACAGTAGTTTGGCATAATTAGGCCTGTTGCTCCGGCACGGATACCTCCTACTGATCTTGCTCTTACCTAGCCGATTAACTTGTGATCCGCTTCCGACAATGTACCCCCCGTGGACAGTCTAACCAGTTAGGAGTCGTCTAGGTCTAAGTCAACCCTAGCATAGTCTTGTTTTCTTTTTCTTTTTCTTTCATTGTTTGTTTGATTGTTTGTTTGTTTTCTTTTTTTTAGTAAATTGTGATATAGATTTCAACAACAACAATTTTTTCCATTCAAATATGAATCCATATTTCACCTCAACCTCATTTGACTCGAATAATTCTGACCCGACTATGTACAACATGAACCAACCTTATTGCCGAATTGGGATTATCCGACTCGATATGTGCCCCAGTCCCAATACTATGAACAAGACTGGAACAATCATTACCACTCTTCATTTAGTCAATGGGGATCCAACCCCCCCGAGCATTATGGTCAACCACCTTACCAAAATTTAGCTTCATATACTCCGTCTCCCGAACAACCATTAGAAGAACCAATTGACTGGGAAACAAGGATGGAAGCCTTAGAGGTACTCGAGCGACGAATTCAAAATCTAGAGGACTTGAAATTCCATCAAAGTTTTTAAATCCAAGATCCTTACTCCATTTTCTATGTCCCACAGCAAGAAGAACATACAGACTTAGAAAAGAGTATGGAATCCATGATTCAGTTCCAAAGTGATCCTTTTAATATGATAGAAGCTAGACTTAGTCGATTGAAAAAAATGTGTAAGAATAAGAAAACTCTCCCTACCCAAACTTTGACTATTCCTAATACTTCTAATCATATTGATGAAAACTAAAAATCATGGAATCTTGAAGACTTTGACCAAGATTCAATTTCACTACAAAACCTTGAACTTGACCAATGTCAACCCATTGACAATTGGCAAGTATTCATTTCAATGAAATTGAATTTGAATATGAATGTGAACCCAACCCCTAACTTTGTGATTCAATTCCAAATTTTGAATCCATGTTGACTTCGGCATCCTTACCCAAGTTGGATCCATTGCCCGAGCCAACATTAATTCCTGTATCCATGGATTTTGAGAATTAACCGCCTCTTTTGGATTGTCACACTTCATTGATGGGAATAGAATGTGAAGTTTGTAAGTTCACCTAGAGGGGGGGTGAATAGGTGATGGCTAATCTAATGGTCACTTAATGCCTAATAATGCGGAAGCTAAAATAATTATGACCGAATTAAATCTTTTACACTAAGCACCACGTATAACCAAAGAGTGTTGCCGAATTCCCCGTGAAGGGCTCTGGACAAACTCCTCTAGATTCCCCTTGAATGGGTTGAGGTGCCGCGTTGGCTCTCTTGGTTGAATACAAGTGTTAGCAACAATTCCACGCAAGTATATCAATATGCACAAATGAATATATCAAGCATATAAAGATAGACAATAATTGAATGCAAGATATAAACGAGATAGAGAGAAAGAGAGATGGCAATCGCAAACACAAGGGTATGTTTCGAGGTTCGAGCACACTTGCTCTACATCCCCGCCTTCGACACACGAAGGATTTCCACTATGCAAGATCCCAATGGATCTCTCCTCGGTGCCGCAACACCTACAAGACCTCGGACTCCCTAGTCCCGTACACACCGCAAGCTCACTAGCTCGCCGAGGCCTCACCTCAAACCACCGAGTTCACACAAGAACTCTAAACCACCACGAGCACACTTGCCCGTCTCCTCAAAGTACAAAGATGAATTCTTTGGTGATCTACAACACTTTGATCACCAATTACAAACTCTCACAACACAATCCTATGGATAGATAAGGCAATGGATAGCTCAAGTGATTGTGAGAAAGTAAGGAAAGAACTATGGTGAAAAACTCAAGAAATCACTTTAAACACTCTTGTTAAAATCTTCCCTTTAGATAGGAAATATTTGCTCTCTATTTTGTGGAGAAAAACCTCTGGAATGAATGGGAAAAACTGGCTCTAAGAGTCTCCAAAATCTTTTTTTAAAACAATGACCAAACCCCCAAATTTATAGGCCAGAAAAATATAGCCGTTGGGGTCTGTCAGAGCTGCCGGTCGACCGGTGCGGTCAACCGCCAACGGTCAGAAATCCGACCGTTGGAGCCACGGTCGACCGCCTGGGTCGACCGACCCACTGGAGCTGAGAGTCCAACTCTCTGTCGGTCGACCCGTACGGTCGGCCAAACTTTCCAGAGAGCTTTACGGCCGAACTTCCAGAGAGCAAAGCTCTCTGGAGCGGTCGACCCGTACGGTCGGCCGTCCTCCAGTGCACAAAGGCGTGCACGTTTGTGCACGTCGGTCGACCGAGCCGGTCGACCGACTTCAGGGTTAGTCGACTTATAAGGGAAGCAAGTCGACTAATCTGAAGCCTGAAACAGTTTTCTGGGATTAAAAAGTTTGTCTTTTTGGCTTACATAAAATCCCATAAATACATAGAAATTCTACAAAAATAGTTTTACCAATATACTTTGATATACAAACATGCTTGCACAAAATCAAGGCATGTTATAAAAGATTGGACTATTTTTGTAACTTGGAAATATTTGGCTCATGATAAAAACTGTTTTTCCAAAATAATATTTTTCCAAAACATGTTTTTCCAAATCTTCATCAAAACAAAAACAAGATATACTTTTAAAGCATAGTGTGTAAGGATATGATCCACTACACAATCAAGATGAAATATCTATGTTTTTGACAATAAGCATAAACTTGATTTTGGTTGAAAGATATGTATATATGAAAATACAAAAACCAAACATATGTTTTTCCAAAATGAAAGTCTTTTCTAAATCTGAAAATTCTTTTTATGAAAAGACAAGTAAATCAAGAGTGTGTGTGATATAAACTTGAGCAATCCACCAACTATTCTATCCTTTACATTTTATCTAAAACATAAAAATCTTATACCTAGACACAAGTCTTGATCTTGAAGTCTTCCCTTGAAGTCTTCTCATCATCTTGACTTGGTCCAAGCTAGATCCAAAAGCTCCTTGGATCACACACCGTGCTAGCTCCAAATTTTGACATTTTATCCTTTGTTGAGTTATGCACCTACTAAGATCTTGATAATGAATCTGTCACTAATTAAACACAAGATCATTAGTAATCATAACTTCATGAGTTGATCATCATCAAAACTAGGGTGATAGGCCTTTGGGCCAACAATCTCCCCCTTTTTGATGATGACAAAACTCATGAAGTTATATATGCATGGATTAAAGTAAAGCTTCAAAGAAGCTTCCCCTTAACTCATGCATATTAAATAAATAATAGATATTCAATAAAGCACATGAATATGTATGCAATGTATGGAGATAAAACATGAAATCCTTTTTCTCCTAGTTGCAATAACAAAACATATATGCATAACTAACAAGGAAGACAAATACTTCTCCCCCTTAAGCAATGAAAACATGCATATAAACTCAAATACTTCTCTCCCTTTTTGTCACTCATCAACAAAGGGTTCAAAGTAAAATCAAATCAAACAAAAATTTTCTCCCCCTTTTTGTCAAAAGCAAAGAGATCAAGAAGGGGTAATACAAATCAATCAATAAAAATTTATATGCGATATACATTCATGAAGAGGAAGACGCTAAGTTAGCTTCCCTACACATATGCATTACATGAAGAAGAGATGACAAGCCCTAACTCACATAACACATATTATGTAATGCATAAGAGGAGATGTGAAGCTCCCCCTACACACGTATACCATATAAAGAAGAGTTGTCAAGCTCCTCAATTTATAATATACTCAACATGAATCCATATGTGAGAGAGATGTTAAGCTCTCCTTGCATATAGGAATTATAAATCAAAATTTTTGAATATTTCTTTAAAATTTTGAACTTTCTTAATAAAACACATTTTGAGATATCAAATCAACATATTTTTTTTTATTTTGATATCAATTTTGAAAACATATTGCATAAGCTTTAAGAATTACCAATTGAAAGTTGAATTAAGCTTAGCATATACATTGTGTTTTAAAAATGTGAGTCAATTGTAAGTCAAATACAAATAGATCATATATGTATGAAAAGATAATACCAATAGAGATTGATATAGTTTAAATTTGAAAGCATTCATACATACAATCAAAATATGAGTATATAAAAATCATATTGATACCAATTGAAAATATCCAATGATACCAATTTAAGAGTAAGCTTATCATATACTCTACCATATGAAGAATTTGCACTAATAATATGAAAATGTTTTAAAACTAGTACGAAATCCTTCAAGTAAGGAATAAAGCAAAAATGTCAATGTAATCTCAATATTCCTTTAAATCATCACACATTTTTTCATTAAAAACAAAATTTATATTTCAAGATATATGTATGTTTTGACAACACAATAAGTATACATACATATCTCTTAAACACAATTGAGTCCATATAAATAGATTTGCATTAAAGGCAAATGACTCAAGAGGTATTCATGTATATCTTAAAGTTTGGCAAAATACACATATACATGAAATGAAAACACATGATCATAACTCAAATCCAAAAAGTGGTAATACAAGTTTAAAAATATATGCATCATCAAAACTAAGCAATACAAGCACATTTCATGGGTTCAAATAAGCATTCAAGCACAAATATAAATAGATTTATTTGTGACTCACAATATGTTCAAGTATAAATCCTAGTGCTGATAAAAACTAACATATAAACTAATATTCAAATCATGAAGCATCAAATCTTTTTAGAACACAAAAGATTTTATCCAAATAATTGAAGTAAAGTAGGATCATGTGGAAATCTTATAAATTAATAGAAGAATAGATAACTAGTTTAAATTGATTTTAAATAACTAGTTAAAGATCCTTCAAATAACATCAAATCATATGTTTTTCATAAAACATAACTAGATACAAAAATTTAAGCACTCATGGTCTATAAAGCTCAAAAATTATTTTAACAAAGGTGTGAGTGTTAAACGATCATGTAAATAGCATTTTTATGAAAATAGTCAATGAAGCTCAAAAAGATCATAAGTCACATTTTTAACAAAAACACGAAAAATCATTTTTCATCAAAACACTAATCTTCATGGTATATGTATGATTAATCCAATCCTAACAATACACATACATATCCCAAATCTAAAAGAGTCTATTAATGATGTTTGCATGAAGGCAAGAGACTCACGGGTATACATGTATATTTATTAGATTTGAATTAAGAATATATATACATGAAGTGAAGCATACAAATAAGGCAAAACATGTATAAAAGAGAATCATCAAAACTAGCCTATACATATGCATATAGTGGATACAAATGAGCATGAAATTCAATTATATATGAGTCAATTGTAATTCACTATTTGTATATGTATACATGCAAGTTTGACACATTCTACATCTAAGCATGTAAATACCGCATGAAGCACACAAAAATATGAACATGCTATGAATATGACAAATAAACTAGCATGTACATAAAAAGTAGGAGTTTAGATATTGTTACCAACTCTAAAGCTCCAAAAATGGTGGCCTTTCCACCAAAACTCCTTGATAGCGATGCATCCTAAAGTATGTCCATCAAGTCTATTGCATTCACTACCAAGGCACCAAATCTCTCACGTCTTGAGAGATCCCTCACCTACATCAAAAACATGGGGTGGGGGTTTTGGTACCCATTTTTGCTTGGGTCCTTTGGGGTTAGACTTGTAAGGAACCCAAAATCTTTTATAATTAGCAAAATTTAGAGAATTAATATTATCATAACAAAACTTTGCTAAATGGCCTTTGCGGCCACAATGTGTACATATGTACACCTTAGTATGCTTATGTGTAAGTGTGTGATCATGTTGTGCAACATAAGCAAATGCATGGTTATGATGTGCATGAATGTGTGGAGTTTGTTTCTTTGAAAATATTGACTCCAACCTAGAATGATTAAAAGCACAAGAGTTCAAAGTGGAACTCAAACCATCCATTTTATTTTTCAAATCTTTAATCTCATTAGTGGTGGCATGAAAAGCATGATGAGATAAAGAATCACTTTTCTTTTTCTTTTTCGAAGCAAATTCTTTTTCTTTTTCACAAATCTTTCTTTTTAAAGAATTATTTTCTTGAAAAACGACTTCCTTTTGTTTTTCCACCAAAATGATATTATCTTTCAAAATAGTGTTTCCTTCACATAAATCATTCAATTTTGCAAGTAAGGAAACATTCTCATTTTTCAAAACTTCATTTTCTTTTTCTAAGCATGCCATTTTATTTTCTAATGAATCCTTTTCATTAAGCATGGCATCAAAATTCTTTTTCTAATTTTTGTTATCTTTTTCTAAACATGCAATGTTAGATTTAAATGAATCTTGTTCTATATGCATGCAAGCAATGTCCTTTTTCAAATTTTTATTCTTCTTTTAAGCATGTCATATTTTTCAAGCACAAGATGACAAAAGGTAGTAAGCTCATCATATGACATGTCCTCATCATCGGATTCGGTGTTTACCTCAAAGGGGTTATCCCCTTGGACCATATAGCACACGTTGGAGGTGTTGCTTCCAACGTCCGAATCGCTCCCCGCATAGTATTGTTCATTTTCGCCAAGGGAGGTGATGGTGTTCCACACTACAAAAGCCGAATCAATGTTAGAAACCCTAGATAAATAATCATCATTTAGGGTTGATTTAAGAGCATGAAGGGCTTTTGAGTTAGCCTCAAAATACTTACCATCTAAAGAATATGCATTATTAGTAGTGGCAAGATATACATGAAAACCTAAGGCTTTGAGGTACAAAGACATCTTAACCTTCCAAATTTGGATGTTAAGAATGTCAAAGGTGGGTGGTGACATGAAGTCCATGGTGTGTGTACAAAATATTGTGATTAGCCTAAAAAGAGGATCTTTAACTCTAGGTTGTTAGACCCAATATCAAGAGCACTTGCTCTGATACCAATTGTAAGTTCACCTAGAGGGGGGGTGAATAGGTGATGGCTAATCTAATGGTCACTTAATGCCTAATAATGCGGAAGCTAAAACAATTATGACCTAATTAAATTTTTTACACTAAACACCACGTATAACCAAAGAGTGTTGCCGAATTTCCCGTGAAGGGCTATGGACAAACTCCTCTAGATTCCCCTTCAATGGGTTGAGGTGCCGCGTCGGCTCTCTTGGTTGAATACAAGTGTTAGCAACAATCCCACGCAAGTATATCAATATGCACAAATGAATATATCAAGCATATAAAGATAGACAATAATTGAATGCAAGATATAAACGAGATAGAGAGAAAGAGAGATGGCAATCGCAAACACAAGGGTATGTTTCGAGGTTCGAGCACACTTGCTCTACATCCCGCCTTCGACACACGAAGGATTTCCACTATGCAAGATCCCAATGGATCTCTCCTCGGTGCCGCAACACCTACAAGCCCTCGGACTCCCTAGTCCCGTACACACCGCAAGCTCACTAGCTCGCCGAGGCCTCACCTCGAACCACCGAGTTCACACAAGAACTCTAAACCACCACGAGCACACTTGCCCGTCTCCTCAAAGTACAAAGATGAATTCTTTGGTGATCTACAACACTTTGATCACCAATTACAAACTCTCACAACACAATCCTATGGATAGATAAGGCAATGGATAGCTCAAGTGATTGTGAGAAAGTAAGGAAAGAACTATGGTGAAAAACTCAAGAAATCACTTTAAACACTCTTGTTAAAATCTTCCCTTTAGATAGGAAATATTTGCTCTCTATTTTGTGGAGAAAAACCTCTGGAATGAATGGGAAAAACTGGCTCTAAGAGTCTCCAAAATCTTTTTTTAAAACAATGACCAAACCCCCAAATTTATAGGCCAGAAAAATATAGCCGTTAGGGTCTGTCAGAGCTGCCGGTCGACCGGTGCGGTCGACCGCCAACGGTCAGAAATCCGACCGTTGGAGCCACGGTCGACCGCCTGGGTCGACCGACCCACTGGAGCTGAGAGTCCAACTCTCTATCGGTCGACCCGTACGGTCGGCCGAACTTTCCAGAGAGCAAAGCTCTCTGGAGCGGTCGACCCGTACGGTCGGCCGTCCTCCAGTGCACAAAGGCGTGCACGTTTGTGCACGTCGGTCGACCGAGCCGGTCGACCGACTTCAGGGTTAGTCGACTTATAAGGGAAGCAAGTCGACTAATCTGAAGCCTGAAACAGTTTTCTGGGATTAAAAAGTTTGTCTTTTTGGCTTACATAAAATCCCATAAATACATAGAAATTCTACAAAAATAGTTTTACCAATATACTTTGATATACAAACATGCTTGCACAAAATCAAGGCATGTTATAAAAGATTGGACTATTTTTGTAACTTGAAAATATTTGGCTCATGATAAAAACTGTTTTTCCAAAACAATATTTTTCCAAAACATGTTTTTCCAAATCTTCATCAAATACAAAAAAAGATATACTTTTAAAGCATAGTGTGTAAGGATATGATCCACTACACAATCAAGATGAAATATCTATGTTTTTGACAATAAGCATAAACTTGGTTTTGGTTGAAAGATATGTATATATGAAAATACCAAAAACCAAACATATGTTTTTCCAAAATGAAAGTCTTTTCTAAATCTGAAAATTCTTTTATGAAAAGACAAGTAAATCAAGAGTGTGTGTGTGATATAAACTTGAGCAATCCACCAACTATTCTATCCTTTACATTTTATCTAAAACATAAAAATCTTATACCTAGACACAAGTCTTGATCTTGAAGTCTTCCCTTGAAGTCTTCTCATCATCTTGACTTGGTCCAAGCTAGATCCAAAAGCTCCTTGGATCACACCGTGCTAGCTCCAAATCTTGACATTTTATCCTTTGTTGAGCTATGCACCTACTAAGATCTTGATAATGAATCTGTCACTAATTAAACACAAGATCATTAGTAATCATAACTTCATGAGTTGATCATCATCAAAACTAGGGTGATAGGCCTTTGGACCAACAAAGTTAAATTCTTTGATTTGGAATCAACTCTTAAACCTAAACCGACTCTCGAGCCTAATGTTGATTTTCCTGAGTTACTATTGGTTCCCGAACTTTTTATTTCAAAGCCCAAATCATCCATTCAACAAAATCACATTCTATTGTTGGACCAAGGTATTGACCAGAATGACTCAGTGATGATCTTCCAAGATTGGTCATGTGAAGGGAATAATGTTCATGATAGGATCTTGCATGATCCTATTAAAACTGAGGAATGTAAATATGTTAATAAAAAAGAGGTCAATAAAGGTGGACTCTATGAGCCACCACGTTATCTTGATTGGGTCGCAACGCTTGCCCAATCAGACCACCATCGGAGCCACTACCATGAGGTAATTTTCCTTCCCTCTCTATTTGTTTTATGTATATACACATTCACGATGCATTGAGGACAATGTATGAGATAAGTGTGAGGGAGGGTTTACTAACTTAGTTAGTTTTATATTTCTTTCTTTTACACTTCTTTTTAGGAACTTTTTAAAATTTTTGTGTATAAAAACTATTTTCTTTTCATTTTACAAAACTTTTTGAAACAAGGTAAATAGTTTTGATTTATTTTTAAGAAAATTAAGATTATCTTAGGAATTAGAAAGACTTAAAATTATGAAATTTTAAACCGAGTCAAAATAATAGATCTTATTTAAATTTTAGGATAAGAAAGTAAGATTGGAAAGATAATTTGATCTTGAATTTTTGCCTTAGATTTATGCACTTCACACTTACACAATTTTTGGGATTAAAACAAAGACTGAATATGCCATAAAAAATATATTAAAAAAATATATATATAATGATAATAAAAATCACTTATTGAAGTTGGGTAATTATGCCTCAGGAAGCATGATTATTCACACCTAAAATGGTGGACAAAAATAAAAATAATTCCCTTTAGTTTTGTGGTCATGTTTACTCGAGTCCTTAAGTCCGAGGGATGTTTTCTCATCTGGTGCCCTAAGATCATCTGGTTTGGGAGTCACCGGCTAAAAGCTCACTACTCGGGTAAATAAGAAAGCCTAAGAAAACTAAGGGAAGAAAAAAAGAAAAAAATAATAAATATACAAAAACCAATGGCATAAAAGTTTGAGTCGATATCCTAAAAATCTTCACTATTCACAAAGTGCATATTTTTCCAAGAGTTTTATGAAAGATCAAAGAATCAAATTCAATTTTAAATTCTTACATTTAATTTATAATAAGATTTTGCATTTCGACTTGGTTTAAGGAAGAACAATTTCTGGTTAACCTCTGACCTTGGATCACTTATATTTTCGCAAAAATACTTCAACACTTTTCTCTATTTCAAAATGGTTTTCAAAATACTAACATTTAATTTCTTTCTTGATGGATTTTGTGGGTGTAATCCGTTGAAACCCTCTGGAGACAAAACTCCTCCTCTAGGGAAAATCTAGAGGTTTAATGGCCTGTTGCACATGCTCAGTGCAATTGCGTCACCTGCGAAAGTGGTGTAATAATTTTCTTAGATTTTTGTTTTGCTCGGGACGAGAAAAAGATAAGTGTGGGGGTCTGCTTAGTCTTTAAAACTGCATATTTCATACCACATCTTCACATTTATTTAATATTAAATTCAGCTAATAACACCTTTCTTGCATGTTTCTAGTTCCATGGTGTTCAATGAAGAAGAAGACCCTAAATCACCATTTAATGGGTGATTAAAGACCTATAATATAGCTATTAACTTTGGAGAGCTGATTCGTCAAAACCAGGGGCCCAAAACCATAAATCGGGACCTGCAACCGACAGGGGACAGACGCGACAGCGCGCGGCAGCAGGCGCCGCGCGCGCGGCTCTAGAGGAGCCGCGAAAACACGGCTATGGCCGCGTTTCTACGGCCGCGCCCGTGCTTTGGGCCAAGGGTTGTCCCCCTGGCCCCCTTTCCCCTAGTGCCTATATATACCTCCCTGGGGTTCTTCAGATGAAGATATACAGAGAATTAGGATAGTTTCTTTCCATGTTATAGTTTAGGGTAGTTTAGTTTAGGTTAGTTCTTCTTCTTTCTTTGTATTTTTCACTTCTTCTAGATCATATAATAGGAGAGAGAGAGTGGTATATGGTTGAAAAGCAAGACTTCTTGTAATAGAAGATGACAATGTATGAAAGGTCCTCTCTTTAACTCTCTTTATTTTCTTCTCTCAAACTCCTTTTAGATGTTTAGCTAATTTTCTCTAATGACAACTAACTACTAACCACTAACTTGCTAACTTCTTATTTGATAATCCACATGAATCTAATAGCCTCTACTTGGCCTTGCTCTTGCAAGAGCCAGTAATGGCTCATGATGATGGATCTAACACTCTAACTTTTTAACTCTCTAACAAGCTAACATTACTTTACTCCATGCTTAATTTTGTTTAGTTTTGATGGTTTAAGTGTAGCTTGCACTTGTTTTGTTGAGTTGGGATGTGATGAGTTACATATGGGTCATGCTTTGAAAAGCTCTTGAACCAAAGACTAGTGATGGTCAATAATACATGTGAGACAACTATCACTAAGAGGTTAGCATGTTGGTGGAGTCATTAGTAGTTAGTAGCCCTGAGTTTTCTTTCTTTTTCACTTTGATTTAGAAATATTCAAAAACCACAAACATTTTATCTTCTATGTTCCCACTTCTTCGTATTTCATCGTACTTCTCTTTTCATTCATTCTTTTCTTTTCTTTTCATTCTTTCAAACATTGAAGAACTTTTAACATACAAGTGAATCAATTGGTAAAGCTTCTATCGCCTCCCGTCCTTATGGATTTGACTCGTTTTAGCCTCTATGCTATAACGGAAGTATCGAGGAAGCCAAAGCACACACACTTTAACTCTTGATTTCAAAACGACATTTTTTGTGCACGATTTTTCACCGATCACCGGTCGACCGACAGGCTTGTTACGGTCGACCGGGCGATCGACCGGAGGCCGAACGGTTAAATTTGACCGTTGGACAGTCGACCGGTCAACCGGAAGGTCAATTTTGACCATTTCTGGCTGCCAATGGCTATATTTTTTAGAGGCTACAAATAAGCCTTCTCTCAAGCTGTTTTGAGGAAGATTTCTAAGAGCCTTTCTTCTCATCTTTTCAAGTGTTTTGCAGTAAGTTTTAAAAGAGTTTTTGTGCCTAAAACTTTTATCTTTTTATTTGTTTCAAAGTGTTAGAAAAATCAAAGAAAAGAGAATCTTTGGGAAATTGGTTTTGATCTTTGTTTCATATCTATCTAGTATTTTTTCTAAGTTTTTTTCTTTGTTATTTTTCTTTTTCAAACACTTTATTTGCTCACATTTGAGCTATCATATCTAATCCTATCTATAGGATCTTGTTTTTGTGAGGAAAATTGTTTGTGGTCTATTGTGATCACCAAGTATTGTTTGTGGTCTATTGTGATACTAAGTTTGTAATCTCTTCTTTGCTTCGGCTTTGTGCCTATCCCTCTTATGTAGAGGTGATTGTGGTTTGGCTTTGTGCCTTATCTCTCTTGTGTAGAGGTGATTGAGTTTTGGCTTTGTGCCTTCTCCCTCTTGTGTAGAGGTGATTGTGGTTTGGCTTTGTGCCTATCCCTCTTATATAGAAGTGGTTGTATTTGAGAGAGGAGTAGTGTACTCCAAGTGTAGTGTTGTAATTTCTTGGTGGAAGGTCCTGTGTGGACAAATAGTGAAAATCCTTCTGTGTGAAGGCGGGGACGTAGAGCAGTGGCTCGAACCTCGAAACATATCTTGGTGTTTGTGTTTGATCCACTATCTCTAAACTCTATCTCTCTTATACCTTGCATTGCTTCATATTACACATATTCATTTGCTAGATACAGTTTGTGTGTGCCCATACTTGTGTTTAACCAAGATAGCTTCATATAGCACCTCAACTCTTAATTTAGAGGAATGTCGAGGAGATAGTCTAGAGCCATTCACCTAGAATTCGGCTACACTCTTTTACACATAGTGTGTCGCATTGAGTTTTTAATTCCGCATCATTTCCCATTAGATTAGATAGTACACCTATTCACCCCCTCTAGGTGTATTTCACCTAGAGAATGGTCCATAGTTTTTACATAGCAAGAATGGTATTCCTGAGGTGGGAGCCACCGGAACTGGAGTTTAGTGAGGTATTCTTTAATATCCTCGAAAGCCTCTTGACAGGCTTTATCCTATACAAAAGAGATACCCTTTTCATAAGCCGGGTGAATGGTTGACAACAGTCCAAAAGATTTGCAATGAATCTTCAGATATAGGCCAACCTACCTTACAGGCCCCTAAGTTCTTTGAGATCCTTAGGTGGTTTCATGCTCTGAATAGCTTTGATCTTGTCCGGGTCAAGGTGTATTCCTTTTGATGTGACAATAAATCCTAGGAACGTACCACTTGAAACACCCAAGAAGGACTTCGTTGTGTTCATTTTCAGCTGATAGGCTCGCATTAGATCGAACATTATTTTTAGGTCACGAAGAAGATCATTCTTATTGCGACTCTTGATAGCAGTGTCATCAACATAACATTCTACCGTTTTCCGGAGGTGGCTACGAAAATTTTTGCTCATTGCACATTAATAGGTTGCTCCAGCATTCTTTAATCCGAAAGGCATAACAGTATAACAGTATACCCCCAATGGTATCCGAAATGAAGTATGCCTTTCGTCCTCTGGGTACATCTTGATCTGGTTGTACCCTGAGAAGCCATTCATAAAAGATATTCTCTCAAAGCCACATGTGTTGTCAATCATGACATCAGTGATGGGCAATGGAAACTCATATTTAGGCCAAACTACATTAAGATTGCGGTAGTCAATACAGTTCAGATTTTTTTCATTCTTTTTAAGTACGGGGACAATGTTAGCAACCCAATCTGAGTGCTGCTCTTCGCATATGAAACCACATTCGCGTATGAAACCACATTCGATAAGCTTATGGACTTCAGCTTCAATAGCTTTCATAATGTCAGGACAAAATTGTAGTTGGTGTTGTTTCACTTTGCTTGACATCAGGCTTAATGTTTAAATGATGCATGCCTATTTGGGGATCGAGACTGGACATATCTTCGTAATTCTATGCAAAGACATTGAAATACTCTCGTAAGAGTGCTATCAATTCCTTTATTTCTGTGAGTGATAAACTTTTACTTATAGAGATGGATTTAGGATGATCTCGACTACCCACATCTACATGAATTACCCTATCTCAGTAGGCGGTTTATGTTGTTCGAATCACTTTTCCTATTGGAGATGAGTTGCTGAGCCCTGGCTCGGTGTTAAATGTTTTGATAGCCTCTTCATGCTCCAATTGATCGATTGAAGTCATATTGATAAAGAGGTTCTTGAAAAGCATCCCTGCACTGACATCTGATTCCCACTCAGATGAAGTGACAGAATGTGGCTGGAGAGATTCGTCATCTTCGGATTGAAGCGGAGTAGGAGGTGTAACATATCCCAACCCCTGCGTGTTTTATCGTAATAATTTGCTGGCTTTCCTTTTGGCAGGAAAGTCCGTAGAAGACCATGTTGTCGTTTTTCGAAGTTTAAACCTTTCCCACGCTGTAAATTGTATCTCATTTTTCACATCATAAGGTGCGCTGATCGGGCATAATGGAAAAATTGTGGGGTCTCTGAGTCCGAATTTGAATCTGTAACTACAGACATTCGTAATTGGGCCCTACCGAATACTATAGGCGATTGACTCCTTTTGGATAGAAGGATCACAAATACTAAGCCTTCTCCACGCTCTACAGGTGTACTTGTCATGCTTAGCATGGACAAAGGCATGTGTAGGGAGCTATTGTCAACAGATTTAAATAGATCAACACTTACAGGATAATCAAAAGTAATATTCTCATTAATTACCCATTCGTCATCATCCCCAATGAGATTATTACATTGAGGATCGTTAAGATATGCTATAATTGGTTTAAAAGCAAGAGTATTGGCGTGTCTTCTTCTGACTCTGAATCTGCTTCATTGCTGCTATCATCGCTTTCGAGCAGCTATTTTTTAGCCACTTTGTTAGCTTCTTGGTAGAAGAGAGCATCAGTAAAGTAGTTTTTCACTCTTTTGAACGGCTATTTTTTAGCAAATACCATTCATACTGTTGCATTATCTTCCACGTGCTTGAAGCATTGGTGCAGAGTGGAGGGAATGATCCAATTAGCATGAATCTAAGTCTGCCCAAGCAGTAAATTGTATGATGTGTCAGCGTCAATGATGTAACATTTCACTTCTTATTTTAAGTCTCAAATTCGACAGCGAAGCCAAATCTTTCCCAGTGGGTGACTACTTCCTGCATTAAAGCCATATATCATAGTAGTCGTTGCAGATAGCCTGTGAAGCAGTATTCCAAGGAAGTAAAGGAGCCTTTTGGGGATGATGCTGAGTTCAAACCCTGGATTAACCTGTACCTTTGATCAGTCACATATTTTGCATATACATTGTCACCTTACCATACTTTTTAGTTAATAAATCCTATTAATAAGTCTTCTTCTTCTTTGTTAAATGTAGGCCCAATTGCTAAAAGAAAGAAAAGAGAAACAAGCCCAAAAGCCCACCAAATTCTGATTTAATTCAGAATAAATTCAAAATCAAGGAATCAGGGCAAAATCTTGGCATATCAGAGAGGTTTAAAACCGGTTGAAAAGAATCCTCCCAAATCAAGCAGTTGAAGCCAACAATCAAAGGCTGTTTCGTCAAATCCTGAAGCAAAAACGAGAAAACCAGCAGAAGATATGGGAGAATCATCAAACCAGGAGCACCCACCACTTGGGTGTGGCCATCTGGCCACACCAGGGCCTCGAAAACGCGGCCCTAGCTGTGTTTTCGTGCTTGGGTAAAGTTGTTGGGGGAGCGTTTGGTCCTCCAATCTTCCTATGATCTCCCCCCTCTGGTTTTTCCCTATAAATACCAGTTTTAACAGAGAAAAAAGGGCGAAGACTAGGATTAGAATTTTTGTTTATTCTTTAAGGATTTAGCTCTTTGTTAGATAGTGTAAAAGTTGTATTTTGTTTTGGAAATTTGTAGTTCAGTACAAATACCTGTGAGAGAGAGGAATTGAGTGCTTGTAACTTGAAGATTGAAGTGACATCAATACAAGAATCGAGCTACATTTTCTTCCACTCATTTTACGGTATGTCTTACTTTAATTACTTGCATTGTTCTTTGTTTTCCATGAGAAGCTAAATCGGTTTTCTGGGCTCACTATTACTCCTCTCTCTGATCCCTCTTCTTTTCGAACGGTTTTGATGAAATGACCCAATGAATCATTTGCATGCCTAACTTAAGCTTTTCTTCTTGAAAGTGTTCTTGAAGGCACATGAGGATGGGTTTGAATTTTTAACTTCTACCTCTTTTCAAAACGTCTCTTGAACTTGTTTTTATCTCATACTTGAACTTTTTGATGATTTAACATTCAACTCAAGACGATTTCTTAAAGAAAAGAATTAACCTTTCTAACCATCTTATGTGTTTTGCTTAAAACTTTCTAGAATCAATCTTAAGTTTTGCCTATGATCAAGTTGAGGCATTAAGATTTTCAATTGAAGAACATGTCATTGAGTAGTGAGATAGTGAGCCCAGATTTTCTTCTTCATTAAAAACAACCAATCACTTTTCAAAGCTTTTTAAATCAACTTTTTCCAAAGCCTTCTCCAAAGTTGCAATTTCTCTTTTAATCATCTCTCTTCTTTCCATTCTCTTTTCAATTAAAAAACGAGCACAATTCTTTGTTACTAAACAAAACACCGAAAAGCTTTCATCGCAATCCTCCTCGTGGACACAACCCGTTAGCCCGAAGCTACACGGTAAAATTTTTAACTCTTTGAAATTACAACCAATTTTGGCGCCGTTGCCGGGGAGGGACGGTAAGTTACTCTCTTTAAAATTTTACATTTTTTGTTAACTTTCTTCTTTGTTTTTTGTACAGATTTAACAAGGAATTCTTGCTACAGTGGACACATAAGTGGCCTTGGATTCTGCTCAAGAAAGCAGAGCCAAGAAGCCCTCAGATTTGCTACATTCCAGTGGCAAAACTGAGTGAACTACTAACCTGTATTTTTGCAGGTTGGCTGAATTGAAAATCTGAATTTCTGTAGCATTTATCTCCTTGTTTGACTCACTGTATATACATTTTTAACACAACAGTAAAAAGTTGATTGTAAATGCTAAAAATGATTTAGACTTTGCATTTAGGCACGTGTCTATTTCATTTCATTTTTTATTTACTGTTGAAGAGTGCTGGAGCCAAGGTATATGTGCATAGCATTTAGTATAAGGTTCATTCTTGTATGAAATATTGCTTGAATGTTACTTTTTTCTATATACTTGTACACTGCACTAAATTGACTTAAGGGCTTGTCCTATAAACAAGATAAGGTGGGGAAGTCATTACCCTCTCTTAGCCCACAAACAATCTCCTCACTCACTAACCTAAGCTTAACTAAAAATGAGTAGACGTTGGCCCTAGGGACATCTCGGATTCAATTAGGAGATTATCCTAAGGGGAAAGGTGTTGGAATTTGAATCCTGCCAAATCAGTGTCTAGGAAGGGGATTAAGGGCCGAAAGCCCAAAGGTTGGTAGTTACTTAATTAAGGAACGTCTTTGACGGATAACCTCCCACCAATCTTGCCCTGACCTGACTGATTAGCTTGTGGTCAAAGTCTGCATTATACCTCATATGTACAGTCAAACCAGTTAGGAGTCGTCTAGGTCAAAGGTCTACCCTAACTTAGGTTAGAATTTTTTCTTTTTGCTTGCTTATTTGTTTGTTTGTTTTTTTTCTTTGTTTGTATTTTATTGTGTGATATGGCTTCTAACAATAATTTTTTCAATTTTAATGGTAATTCATGTTACACATCAACTTTTTTCGGATATTACCAACCCGGCATATCATAACTTTAACCAACCTAGTGTGTCGGATTGGTCTTATCCGAATCAATATAACCCATGCCCCCAATCTTATAACCATAATTTCTAGAATAATTTTAACTCTTCACAGAGTCAGTGGAGATTCACCTCCCCCGAGTCCAATTTTCAACCAACTTGTCCTCCTTATCACCTTGTTCACAATATTTGAAATCGCCTAGAGGGGGGGTGAATAGGTGATAATGCTAATCTAGTGAACTTAATGCGGAATTTAAAAATTAATTGCAATTACATACAAGCAAGTAATTTAAGCAAAGAATATAATGCAAGAGATAAGAGCAAGTAAACCAAACGCAAACACCGAGAATTTTTTCGAGGTTCGAGCACCCAGCTCTACATCCCCGCCTTCACCCAGAAGGATTTCTAACCACTATAACTTCACAAAGAGTTACAATCACACCGGAGTACCCAACTCCACAATCTCGAACACAAGTACTTCTTGGTGATCAAAAGACCACAAACTCTCTTTTGCAAAAGCCTCTTTCCCTTACAAGAACCCTGTAGAACAATGGTTAGAATTGAAGCTCAAATATTGTAAGTGGAAAAATAAAATGAAATTCAGAGAGTTTAGAAAATAAAACTTCAGCGATGAGAGATTCTTCAGCAAAAAAACCAAGGACCAAACTCTTTTGAAAGCCTTTGAAAACTTTGAATATTTTTGCTCTTTCTCAAGAAACTTAAACAAAAGCTCTTTCTCAAGAAACTCAAAACTTTTGATCTTTGAATTTGTTGTTGTGAAAACCTCTACCCTAATGACCCCTTTATATAGGATTAGGAAGAGTAAACATAGAAAAGTTTTACCTGAATATAAGAGGAAGAAATTGACCCTCTAATACAGCTAACCACGTTTTATTTAAACTTAAACACATTTTGAAAACATGTTAAAAATCAGCCTCCAGAAAATTAGCCATTACTGCCAATCTGGCAGATTGGTCAACTTTGAGCACATTTATTAGGCTGCAAACGTTCGAATTCAGAATATAGTATATAGGAATAATTTGTAGATATTGAAGTCTTCTTTTTAATGCAACTGAAATCAACTCAATATCAGTTTGGATGAGAAATTTATCAATAAAACACTGACAGATGTCAAAATAGAAACTGTAAGCTGTTTTCAGAACAAGAACAGAGTTCAACCAAATATTTGACATCTTTAAAATTTGAATCTGAAAATGATTATTGAATAAGAAATTTAGATCTGAAAGTTATCTTTGAAATTCAAGTTGAATCATATTATTTGAATATAAGAATAAAAAGTAATGATAAGAAAAGTAAAAAGGTGTCAAGCAAATCAGCAGAACTAAAACTGGTTCAAATCCAAAACCTGATATATGTACTTGAAATCCAAAACCGATTCAACCAAAAACTAAACGTATTGAATTTATATGTGTATTTGAGCTTCAACCTATCCACTATTCTTTAACAAAACTATAAAACTAAAAACAAAACTAATGAAGTCTCTTGAGCCAAACTGAAGTCTTGAGCCATGCAATGTCATGCTAGATCCTTTTCTTCTATGAACATTCCTTCTTGTGCCATTTGCCTTATTTGCTCCATGAACCTAGAAAGTCTTGCAAAAGCTAAACAATGGCCTTCAAAATATTACTAACCTGAAACTCATCTTGAACAAACTTATTAGTACCAATATAGCTCTTAAGTGTTTTGTTATCATCAAAACTCTAAACAAATGGAGAGTGTAACCTTTTGGGCCAACAATCTCCCCTTTTTGATGATGACAAAACAAATAGGCTATATTATCAAGATATAAAAGGGATATAAAAACTCCCCCTCAAATGATACTCTATTTTATCAAGTATAAAACATGAAAGCATATACATATATGAATATGTATAAAACATGAAACCTACATATACATATATGAGATAAACATGTACAAAATATGAACATGTACAAAATATGAAACCAAAACATGAAATCACCAATACTTCTCCCCTTTTTGTCATACATCAAAAAGGGTTAGGAAACAACCAATAAATAATGACAATGCATAGATATGCATAAAACAAGCTTTTAATACTAAAATAAATCTTTACATGCACATGTTCTGAAATAATGCACTTGATACCAATAAAAAATCAAACTAACTAAACTATGTTCTTGTATAAATATGCATATAAACTTAAATACTTCTCCCCCTTTTTGTCAATTATCAACAAAGGGGTCCAAGTAAGCAATAAAACATATTCTTCCAAAAAAAATATCAATATAAGTGAATCATGATACCAATTGAAAGATAATCAATATATAAAAATTCTTGTTATTAATAAAACAAAAACAATAAGCGAAGTATAAAAACAACAAAATACTTCTCCCCTTTTTGTAAATAAACAATTAAAAATCATGCATCTTGATATCAATAGAAAGTAAACAAATAAGCATCTTGATACCAATTGTAAGTATTTTTCATATGATACCAAATTAAAATCCATATTAATTTTCCTTTAAATCATTTTTCATCATAAAGTATGGGAGTGGAAAACAAAGGTAAACCAAATATCAATTGAGAGATAAAATACGAATTTTCTCCCCTTTATGAAATACTAATTAAAATGATACATAAGCTTCTATTAGGATACCAATTAAAAACTAATCAATTTAAATATAATATTCATTAAAAATCAAGTTTGGCAAAACTAAAATTTGTGATATTATTGAGTACAAATTAAACATATATGAGTATACAAAAAGAATGTCAATATTGATACCAATTGAAACGATCCAATGATACCCATTGAAACAATAATAAGATCAAGTGTATACCTCATATAACCTACCACCCATTTCATGCACATGTTTTAAAATAATTTTCAATAATAACATACAAGGCATGGTCGCCCAACCAACCGCCCTTAGATGGTAGGGTTTTTAAAAATAGGTTTGAACATAAAGTATGTTTGAAAAACTCTACCAAAATGAAGAATATAGCAACTAGTTAAATGGAAAAACTTGTAAACTAGTACGAAATCCTTCAAGCAAGGAATAAAACAAACTTGTTTTTCATGAAACACATATAAATCACATGGCACTAAGAACACTCAAAATCTATATAGCACATATCATACTCATGAAAATAAAATCATGAGAAACCATCAAATAAGGAGAGTGTACAAGTGTAATGTGAAACACACTATCATGAAAACATGCACTTAAGCTCAATTAAGGTATTCCTTTAAACATGAAAACATGAGACTCATCAAAACTAAATTTTCATTAAACCCAATTCATACTTCAAGGCATATGTATGTTTTGACAAAACAAGAAGTATATATACATAACCCTAAACACAATTTAAGTCCATAATAACGATTTGCATGAAAAGCAAATGACTCAAAGGGTATACATGTATATCTTAAAGTTTGGCAAAATAGACATATACATGAAGTTAAAACACAAGATCATAAAACATATCCAAAATAGGGAATACAAGTTAGAATGCATGAATCATCAAAACTAGACTATACTAGCACATCTAATGGGTACAAAAGAGCATTCAAGCACAAACATATAATGATCTATTTGTGGCCCATAATATGTACAAGTATATATCCTAGTTTTAATGAAAACTAACATCTAAACAATTAATCAAATCATGTAGCATAAAATGGGACATAAATCATCATTACAAACATAAAACAATCATTATGTAAATCCACATGCTATTGAACTATGAAAGACACGATAGCTAAACAAGGGTGAGAACACAACATATGTGTCAATATAAACATGGGTGAACTCAAAAGCTATACATGCATGTCAATGGTCTAATAATCATGGCATTTAACATGCTAATCAAAACATGAAGTATCAAAACAAAAATCATAAACATCCATATGATCATTATGTATATGCATGTACATTAGATCTGGGACATACATATTAGTTATAAAAACAAAGTGAGAACACAATGATATAAGTCCATTTTAAACAAGAGTGTCTCAAATAACTAACAAGTATATCACTATTCTAATAAACATGGCATAGGCATAATGAACAATAAAAAATGACATGTTATAAATCAATGACATGAAAAAAAAACATGCAAATATAAACGGGAGTTAGAGATTGATACCAAAACTGATGAAGGCACCTCTCTAGTTCTCCAAACCAATGGTGGTCCTCTCCACCAAACTCCCCTTGAAAGTGATGCATTCAAATTGTTTTTCTTTAGGCACGGAACGCATCCACTTCAAGGTATCGCCACTCTCACGTGATGCGAGAGCCCACACCTACATCAAAAACCATAGGGGTGGTCTTTGGTACCCATTTTCTTTTGGGTCCATAGGGGTTAGTACCTTTCCTAACCCAAACAACATTATTTGCTAAATTTTCATAATATATACGATCATAACAAAATCTAGCAAGGTGGCCCTTACGTCCACAATGTGTACATGTGTACACATGAGCATACATGTGATGGTGGTGACCGTGGGAAGTATGTGTATGCCGTGGAGGGTGTGCATGCAAAGATGGAACTTGTTTCTTTCGAACCAAGGATTCCAAGCGTGTGTGGTTCATGGCACAATGGCTCAAAGTGGAGCCCAAACAATCAACACTTTTCTTCAAAACATTTATATCATTTTCAATAGTTGAAGATAAAGTGGAGCATGCAATAGATGTGCTAGATGAAGAAGCTACACTAGCATGGCAAACATGATTATCTATATCCTTTTTCAAAGATTTATTTTTATTTAAAACAAGATCTAATTCTTTAGTAATGAAATCAATTTCATTTTTCAAAGAATGGTTATCTTTTAAAATAAAATCCAATTTTGAAGATAAAATCTCATTATTTTTCACAACATCATCACAATCATTTTTGCTTTTCAAAAATTCATTTTCCTTTAGGGCAAGGTCAAGTTGAGATTTAAGTGAGTCACGTTCACTAGCAATGTCTTCCTTCTCTTGCAAAATCAATTCAAAATTTGAACACAAATCCTTCATTTCTTCTTTTAGTTCAAAATTTTTCTTTCTCAAAAGATCATGTTTTTCTAAAAAAATTTCAAGCTTTGTAGCAAGTTCCATATTTAAAGTTTGAACTTCTAAACACCCATAACAATAGGAACTAGAGTTATCATCTAGTTGAGATTCCGATTGTACCTCAAGGGAGTCATTCCCTTGGACCATGAGGCAATGCTCGTCGGACTTGTCTCTCCTAGATCTCCTCAACTTATTGATAATCCTTGGTAGCTCGGGAGAAGCCAAGATGCTCCAAACTGCAAAAGCTGAATCATAGTGAGCAAATACATGTAATAGATCTTTATTAAGAGATGATCTAAGTGTCTTAAGGGCTAATGCATTGGCCTTTCTATGCTTGCTATCATTGGGGAAGGATTCTTTGGTAGTGGCTTGATAAACTAGATGTCCTAGGCTTTTTAAATGACAACTCATCTTGGCCTTCCAAATATCATGTCCAGAAAAGTCAAACATAGGAGGGCTATCCATGAGTGCAAACTAAATGTGTGCAAATGAAAATGCAAATGTAGACTAGCAAACCAAGATCTCACTCCTAGGCGGTTAAACCTAATATCAGGAGCGTAGGCTCTGATACCAATTGAAATCACCTAGAGGGGGGTGAATAGGTGATAATGCTAATCTAGTGAACTTAATGCGGAATTTAAAAATTAATTGCAATTACATACAAGCAAGTAATTTAAGCAAAGAATATAATGCAAGAGATAAGAGCAAGTAAACCAAACGCAAACACCGAGAATTTTTCCGAGGTTCGAGCACCCAGCTCTACATCCCCGCCTTCACCCAGAAGGATTTCTAACCACTATAACTTCACAAAGAGTTACAATTACACCGGAGTACCCAACTCCACAATCTCGAACACAAGTACTTCTTGGTGATCAAAAGACCACAAACTCTCTTTTGCAAAAGCCTCTTTTCCTTACAAGAACCCTGTAGAACAATGGTTAGAATTGAAGCTCAAATATTGTAAGTGGAAAAATAAAATGAAATTCAGAGAGTTTAGAAAATAAAACTTCAGCGATGAGAGATTCTTCAGCAAAAAAATCAAGGACCAAACTCTTTTGAAAGCCTTTGAAAACTTTGAATATTTTTGTTCTTTCTCAAGAAACTCAAAACTTTTGATCTTTGAATTTGTTGTTGTGAAAACCTCTACCCTAATGACCCCTTTATATAGGTTTAGGAAGAGTAAACATAGAAAAGTTTTACCTGAATATAAGAGGAAGAAATTGACCCTCTAATACAGCTAACCACGTTTTATTTAAACTTAAACACATTTTGAAAACATGTTAAAAATCAGCCTCCAGAAAATTAGCCATTACTGCCAATCTGGCAGATTGGTAAACTTTGAGCACATTTTTTAGGCTGCAAACGTTCGATTTCAGAATACGGTATATAGGAATAATTTGTAGATCTTGAAGTCTTATTTTTAATACAACTAAAATAAACTCAATATCAGTTTGGATGAGAAAGTTATCAATAAAACACTGACAGGTGTCAAAACAGAAACTGTAAGCTGTTTTCAGAACAAGAACAGAGTTCAACCAAATATTTGACATCTTTAAAATTGAATCTGAAAATGATTATTGAATAAGAAATTTAGATCTGAACGTTATCTTTGAAATGCAAGTTGAATCATATTATTTGAATATAAGAATAAAAAGTTATGATAAGAAAAGTAAAAAGATGTCAAGCAAATCAGCAGAACTAAAACTGGTTCAAATTCAAAACCCGATATATGTACTTAAAATCCAAAACCGATTCAATCAAAAACCAAACGTATTGAATTTATGTGTGTGTATTTGAGCTTCAACCTATCCACTATTCTTTAACAAAACTATAAAATTAAAAACAAAACTAATGAAGTCTCTTGAGCCAAACTGAAGTCTTGAGCCATGCAATGTCATGCTAGATCCTTTTCTTCTATGAACATTTCTTCTTGTGCCATTTGCCTTATTTGCTCCATGAACCTAGAAAGTCTTGCAAAAGCTAAATAATGGCCTTCAAAATATTACTAACCTGAAACTCATCTTGAACAAACTTATTAGTACCAATATAGCTCTTAAGTGTTTTGTTATCATCAAAACTCTAAACAAATGGGGAGTGTAACCTTTTGGGCCAACAATCTCCCCCTTTTGATGATGACAAAACAAATAGGCTATATTATCAAGATATAAAAGGGATATAAAAACTCCCCCTCAAATGATACTCTATTTTATCAAGTATAAAACATGAAAGCATATACATATATGAATATGTATAAAACATGAAACCTACATATACATATATGAGATAAACATGTACAAAATATGAACATGTACAAAATATGAAACCAAAACATGAAATCACCAATACTTCTACCCCTTTTTGTCATACATCAAAAAGGGTTAGGAAACAACCAATAAATAATGACAATGCATAGATATGCATAAAACAAGCTTTTAATACTAAAATAAATCTTTACATGAACATGTTCTGAAATAATGCTCTTGATACCAATAAAAAATCAAACTAACCAAACTATGTTCTTGTATAAATATGCATATAAACTTAAATACTTCTCCCCCTTTTTGTCAATCATCAACAAAGGGGTCCAAGTAAGCAATAAAACATATTCTTCCAAAAAAAATATCAATATAAGTGAATCATGATACCAATTGAAAGATAATCAATATATAAAAATTCTTGTTATTAATAAAACAAAAACAATAAGCGAAGTATAAAAACAACAAAATACTTCTCCCCCTTTTTGTAAATAAACAATTAAAAATCATGCATCTTGATACCAAAAGAAAGTAAACAAATAAGCATCTTGATACCAATTGTAAGTATTTTTCATATGATACCAAATTAAAATCCATATTAATTTTTCTTTAAATCATTTTTCATCATAAAGTATGGGAGTGGAAAACAAAGGTAAACCAAATATCAATTGAGAGATAAAATACGAATTTTCTCCCCTTTATGAAATACTAATTAAAATGATACATAAGCTTGTATTAGGATACCAATTGAAAACTAATCAATTTAAATATGATATTCATTAAAAATCAAGTTTGGCAAAACTAAAATTTGTGATATTATGAGTACAAATTAAACATATATGAGTATACAAAAAGAATGTCAATATTGATACCAATTGAAACGATCCAATGATACCAATTGAAACAATAATAAGATCAAGTGTATACCTCATATAACCTACCACCCATTTCATGCACATGCTTTAAAATGATTTTCAATAATAACATACAAGGCATGGTCGCCCAACCAGCCGCCCTTAGATGGTAGGGTTTTTAAAAATGGGTTTGAACGTAAAGTATGTTTGAAAAACTCTACCAAAACGAAGAATATAGCAACTAGTTAAATGAAAAAACTTGTAAACTAGTACGAAATCCTTCAAGTAAGGAATAAAACAAACTTATTTTTCATGAAACACATGTAAATCACATGGCACTAAAAACACTCAAAATCTATATAGCACATATCATACTCATGAAAACAAAATCATGAGAAACCATCAAATAAGGAGAGTGTACAAGTGTAATGTGAAACACACTATCATGAAAACATGCACTTAAGCTCAATTAAGGTATTCCTTTAAACATGAAAACATGAGACTCATCAAAACTAAATTTTCATTAAACCCAATTCATACTTCAAGGCATATGTATGTTTTGACAAAACAAGAAGTATATATACATATCCCTAAACACAATTTAAGTCCATAATAACGATTTGCATGAAAAGCAAATGACTCAAAGGGTATACATGTATATCTTAAAGTTTGGCAAAATAGACATATACATGAAGTTAAAATACAAGATCATAAAACATATCCAAAATAGGGAATACAAGTTAGAATGCATGAATCATCAAAACTAGACTATACTAGCACATCTAATGGGTACAAAAGAGCGTTCAAGCACAAACATATAATGATCTATTTGTGGCCCATAATATGTACAAGTATATATCCTAGTTTTAATGAAAACTAACATCTAAACAATTAGTCAAATCATGTAGCATAAAATGGGACATAAATCATCATTACAAACATAAAACAATCATTATGTAAATCCACATGCTATTGAACTATGAAAGATACGATAGCTAAACAAGGGTGAGAACACAACATATGTGTCAATATAAACATGGGTGAACTCAAAAGCTATACATGCATGTCAATGGTCTAATAATCATGACATTTAACATACTAATCAAAACATCAAGTATCAAAACAAAAATCATAAACATCCATATGATCATTATGTATATGCATGTACATTAGATCTAGGACATACATATTAGTTATAAAAACAAAGTGAGAACACAATGATATAAGTCCATTTTAAACAAGAGTGTCTCAAATAACTAACAAGTATATCACTATTCTAATAAACATGGCATAGGCATAATGAACAATAAAACATGACATGTTATAAATCAATGACATGGAAAAAAAAACATGCAAATATAAACGGGAGTTAGAGATTGATACCAAAACTGATGAAGGCACCTCTCTAGTTCTCCAAACCAATGGTGGTCCTCTCCACCAAACTCCCCTTGAAAGTGATGCATTCAAATTATTTTTCTTTAGGCACGGAACGCATCCACTTCAAGGTATCGCCACTCTCACGTGATGCGAGAGCCCACACCTACATCAAAAACCATAGGGGTGGTCTTTGGTACCCATTTTCTTTTGGGTCCATAGGGGTTAGTACTTTCCTAACCCAAACAACATTATTTGCTAAATTTTCATAATATATACGATCATAACAAAATCTAGCAAGGTGGCCCTTACGTCCACAATGTGTACTTGTGTACACATGAGCATACATGTGATGGTGGTGACCGTGGGAAGTATGTGTATGCCGTGGAGGGTGTGCATGCAAAGATGGAACTTGTTTCTTTTGAACCAAGGATTCCAAGCGTGTGTGGTTCATGGCACAATGGCTCAAAGTGGAGCCCAAAAAATCAACACTTTTCTTCAAAACATTTATATCATTTTCAATAGTTGAAGATAAAGTGGAGCATGCAATAGATGTGCTAGATGAAGAAGCTACACTAGCATGGCAAACATGATTATCTATATCCTTTTTCAAAGATTTATTTTTATTTAAAACAAGATCTAATTCTTTAGTAATGAAATCAATTTCATTTTTCAAAGAATGGTTATCTTTTAAAATAAAATCCAATTTTGAAGATAAAATCTCATTATTTGTCACAACATCATCACAATCATTTTTGTTTTTCAAAAATTCATTTTCCTTTAGGGCAAGGTCAAGTTGAGATTTAAGTGAGTCACGTTCACTAGCAATGTCTTCCTTCTCTTGCAAAATCAATTCAAATTTGAACACAAATCCTTCATTTCTTTTTTAGTTCAAAATTTTTCTTTTTCAAAAGATCATGTTTTTCTAAAAAAATTTCAAGCTTTGTAGCAAGTTCCATATTTAAAGTTTGAACTTCTAAACACCCGTAACAATAGGAACTAGAGCTATCATCTAGTTGAGATTCTGATTGTACCTCAAGGGAGTCATTCCCTTGGACCATGAGGCAATGCTCGTCGGACTTGTCTCTCCTAGATCTCCTCAACTTATCGATGATCCTTGGTAGCTCGGGAGAAGCCAAGATGCTCCAAACTGTAAAAGCTGAATCATAGTGAGCAAATACATGTAATAGATCTTTATTAAGAGATGCTCTAAGTGTCTTAAGGGCTAATGCATTGGCCTTTCTATGCTTGCTATCATTGGGGAAGGATTCTTTGGTAGTGGCTTGATAAACTAGATGTCCTAGGCTTTTTAAATGACAACTCATCTTGGCCTTCCAAATATCATGTCTAGAAAAGTCAAACATAGGAGGGTTATCCATCAGTGCAAACTAAATGTGTGCAAATGAAAATGCAAATGTAGACTAGCAAATCAAGATCTCACTCCTAGGCGGTTAAACCTAATATCAGGAGCGTAGGCTCTGATACAAATTGAAATCACCTAGAGGGGGGGTGAATAGGTGATAATGCTAATCTAGTGAACTTAATGCGAAATTTAAAAATTAATTGTAATTACATACAAGCAAGTAATTTAAGCAAAGAATATAATGCAAGAGATAAGAGCAAGAAAACCAAACGCAAATACCGAGAATTTTTCCGAGGTTCGAGCACCCAGCTCTACATCCCCGCCTTCACCCAGAAGGATTTCTAACCACTATAACTTCACAAAGAGTTACAATCACACCGGAGTACCCAACTCCCCAATCTCGAACACAAGTACTTCTTGGTGATCAAAAGACCACAAACTCTCTTTTGCAAAAGCCTCTTTCCCTTACAAGAACCCTGTAGAACAATGGTTAGAATTGAGGCTCAAATATTGTAAGTGGAAAAATAAAATGAAATTCAGAGAGTTTAGAAAATAAAACTTCAGCGATGAGAGATTCTTCAGCAAAAAAACCATGGACCAAACTCTTTTGAAAGCCTTTGAAAACTTTGAATATTTTTGCTCTTTCTCAAGAAACTTAAACAAAAGCTCTTTCTCAAGAAACTCAAAACTTTTGATCTTTGAATTTGTTGTTGTGAAAACCTCTACCCTAATGACCCCTTTATATAGGATTAGGAAGAGTAAACATAGAAAAGTTTTACCTGAATATAAGAGGAAGAAATTGACCCTCTAATACAGCTAACCACGTTTTATTTAAACTTAAACACATTTTGAAAACATGTTAAAAATCAGCCTCCAGAAAATTAGCCATTACTGCCAATCTGGCAGATTGGTCAACTTTGAGCACATTGTTTAGGCTACAAACGTTCGAATTCAGAATAAGGTATATAGGAATAATTTGTAGATGTGGAAGTCTTCTTTTTAATGCAATTTAAATCAACTCAATATCAGTTTGGATGAGAAAGTTATCAATAAAACACGGACAGGTGTTTAAAACAGAAACTGTAAGCTGTTTTCAGAACAAGAACAGAGTTCAACAAAATATTTGACATCTTTAAAATTTGAATATGAAAATGATTATTGAATAAGAAATTTAGATATGAAAGTTATCTTTGAAATGCAAGTTGAATCATATTATTTGAATATAAGAATAAAAAGTTATGATAAGAAAAGTAAAAAGGTGTCAAGCAAATCAGCAGAACTAAAACTGGTTCAAATCCAAAACCCGATATATGTACTTGAAATCCAAAACCGATTCAATCAAAAACCAAACGTATTGAATTTATGTGTGTGTATTTGAGCTTTAACCTATCCACTATTCTTTAACAAAACTATAAAACTAAAAACAAAACTAATGAAGTCTCTTGAGCCAAACTGAAGTCTTGAGCCATGCAATGTCATGCTAGATCCTTTTCTTCTATGAACATTCCTTCTTGTGCCATTTGCCTTATTTGCTCCATGAACCTAGAAAGTCTTGCAAAAGCTAAACAATGGCCTTCAAAATATTACTAACCTGAAACTCATCTTGAACAAACTTATTAGTACCAATATAGCTCTTAAGTGTTTTGTTATCATCAAAACTCTAAACAAATGGAGAGTGTAACCTTTTGGGCCAACAATATTTCCAAGATTCATACTCAGTTCCACCAGTCCAAAATAGAAAACCATCAATTTTGAAAATGAGTATGCGTGAGTCCAAACAACAATCACAAAATCTGATGGACTCACAATTTTACCACTAATTCCAAAACAACACTTCATCTTTTCAAGACCAATCGCAACAAAACGATGAACCTATCAACTATGAAAAGATGCTTGAAGCCATGACTCAGGCTCAAAACGCTCGTAATCATGACATAGATATGATGGTCCAAACTCTACGTTCTCACCGTTTGGCCAGTTCTGATGTCGTTAACCATTCTGTTAGAGCTGAAGAGTCATGTTGTTTTGAAAAATAAGGTTCCATTTCGCACAATCATTTAAACTTGCCAAAACTCCAAATTTTGAAAATGATATTGATAGTTTAGCAAGTTATTCCTTTCCTGAAATAGAACTTGAGAATGAATATGATCATGAACCTCAACTTAGTGATTCAATTCTACTTCCTGATTCAATTATGACTCCGGTGTCTTCACCTGATTTCAATCTTTTTTCGAGTCAACATTGGATCCTATGCCAATTCATAATTTAATTGAATGACCAATATTTGATGATCAGCATATTGAACTTGACCAATTTCATACTTTTAAAAGTCTCATTGACAAATTGGTAAGTTCTCATTTTTATGAAATTGAACTCAACGTCTTTGGCCACCACTTTCGCTTCCCGTGATAGTAAGCTCATTGGTACTTCTCCTACACACAAGAACAAAGAACAATCTTTAGTATTGAATAATAAAGTCGTTCCCTCCACGGCAACGGCGCCAAAATTTGATTGGCAAAAAGCAAGCACATGAATAAGTAAAAAAGAGCGTGGGTCGATGTTACTGCTTTTGCGATTCTCCGTAGTAGCGAAGTGGCTATACAGATTATATCCACAAGGAGGGAGAGCGATGAAAGCTTGATGCGGCTTCTATGTTCAAGAAAAGAGAAAGTTCTTTGTTTTATATAAAGAATTGGAAAATGAAAACAAGTTGGTTTCAAGAATTATTTGAAAATGATTTGATGGTTTGTAAAGTTAGATTTTTCTTAATGGTAAAAGTGCATGGCTAACTTTCTATTAAGTGCTCTCACTAATCCCTAACTTCTTGAAGATGTAGCCTCACGATGGATCATAGGCAAGCATAACCCTTATGCATTGGAACTATTCACGTGAAAATCGAGTGAAAGTTCTTCCTATAACTTAGCTTTACATGGCAAAAACTCGAACATTCCCTTATCAAGATCCATTAGAAGGCGAGAATAAGGGAAGATACGAGTACACTAATGGTATCGGCAAAGTTAAAAGGAAAAATCTCTAATTTACAACAACAAGTAAAGCACACAACCCATAGATCATCAAAAATTCATTAAGTATGAAATATAAGAAAGTTAATACTTGTAGGTAAGTTAGAGTTAGAACTCTCGTCTTAAGATGTCATAGCTCTTGTTTGCACAAGGCTTGTTTGACACTATTGACTCATTTGGGTTTATCAATCAAGTGTTAGACATTCATGCTATGGAAGTTTTAGTTAGACATGATAGTAAAAGAAACAACAAAAGAAAAGGGGTAAAGAGAAAGGGAGTTACACTACAAGAAAGTAAAAGAAAAGAAGTGAAGAGGAGGGAAGTTACACCATAACAAGAAAGTAAAAGTAAATGGCAAAGACAAGTAAATGGAAAGAAGAAAGAGAAGTAGTTACTTGTATTAGCTTGTCGCCTTCAAATACAACACTTACACACTCTCTCTCTCTTTCACTCTAATGGCTAAAGCTAAAACTAGAAAAAGAAAGAAACAACAACTACAATTCCAAACAACAAAGTAACAAATACAACTCTATTCTCGTGATATCTCCAACTGAAGCCCCTGGAGGCGGTATTTATAGGTACCAGGGGAGAGGGCGCCAGGGGGATAACCCCTGGCCCGAAGCCCCGGCGCGCGCGCCCACATTACTGCAGAAACGCGGCCCAGGCCGTGTTTCCGCGGCCATGCCAGGGCGGTGCATGCCTGGCTTCGGTCAGTGCGCCATTCTGTATGTCCCCTGTCAGGTGGATCTTCTGGTTTCTAGATTTGATGCCCTGGACTGACAAAATCTTCACTCTAAAGTCAATGGCTACTTGGTAGGCCTTTTAATCACCTATTAAATGGTGGTTTAGTGTCTTCTTCTTCATTTGCACACCATAGACCTAGATTGAAGCAAGCAAAGCTTTATTAGCAGAAATTTACATCAATAAATATGAGAATGTGATGAAAATTATGCAAAATTAGAGACTAATCATCGCCATTGCAATTCTATGAGTTCTCAAAGGTTCTTTGGAGGTTGCATCTCCTAGATGGTGCAAACTTTCTCTGGGTCGAGGTGGATCTCTTTGGATATCACTATAAATCCAAGGAACTTGTCACTGGCTATCCCCAGGAAAGATTTGGCGGAGTTCATCTTCAATTGATGCACTCGCATGATATCGAATACTGTCTTCAGATCTTCTATGTGATCACCTTTGGCACGATTTTTCACTACAATATCATCTACGTAGCATTCCACTATTTTACGTATATGCTCGTAGAAGATTATATTCATAACTCTCTGATATCTTACCCCCGTATTCTTCAATCCGAAGGGCATCACAGTATAGCAATACACCCCTAGTGGTGTTCTAAAGGATGTATGTTTTTCATCGTCATGGTACATCTTAAATTGATTGTATCCAGAGAATACATCCATAAAAGACATCCGTTCAAACTCATATGTGTTGTCAATCATGACATCCATGGTTGGAAGAGGGAACTCATCTTTAGGATAAACTTTATTTAGATTATGGAAATCAATACAAATCTGGATCTTTCCATTCTTCTTGGTGACAAGGACGATATTAGCTACCCAATTATGGTGTTGTTTTTCCCTAATAAAATCAGAGTTTATGAGCTTCTTGACTTCTGATCGAATCGCTTCCATTATCTCTGGGCGAAACCATCGTTGCTGTTGATTGATGCGCTTTGCATCTGGATTAATATTTAGGCGATGCATAGCCACTTAAGGATCAAGTCCGGACATATCCTCGTAATTCCAAGCAAAGATATCTATATACTCTCATACGAGACGTATTAGATCTTCTTTCTCGGAGGTGATAAGCTTTTGCTTATAAAGATGGGCTTAGGGTTAGCCTCATCTCTCAGATAAATCTGAGTTATCTTATTCTCTATGGGTGATTTATGTTGTTCAAAGTGAATATCTCAGGGAGTGTTCAGGTGTTTGATTCAGGGATCTATATCGGACTGGATCATTTCTTCATCTTCTTCTTCCTGGTGGCTTTTGAGACCATGTTCACTGAAAGCTCTTTGAAGATACCCCCGACACTGACATCTGGCTCGCACAATGATGTGCCTGATGAATGGCCATGGTATAATGACTCTTCAGACTCAGAGGTTGGTGGGATTGGGGTTGATATATAGCCTAATCCCTCTGAGTCTTATTATAATAATCAGGGGCTTTCCCTTTTGGAAAGAAAGATCCAAGCAGTGTTCGTCTTTCTTTGCTGAAGTTTAAACCAGACTTCTTCATCAAGTCATATCATATATTCTCCATTATTCAAGCACATTCGGCTCGTAATGAGATAATTATGGAGGTTTAATCTCACTTTCTGAGTCTTCTCGAATTACTGGTTTGGACTCGATTCTCACGAAAAGGATTGATTTTTGACCTTTCTGTTTCACTGGGACCTCAAAGAAAGATTCTTGCACATTGCTGATATTTTCGCGCACCATAAGAGATGATTTCACTGATGCTTGCAATGATGTCAAGGCATCTATTGACGACCAGGGATCATCATCTATGTCAAAACTTGTATCTGATGGAACAGAATCAGAAACAAAAATAGAAAAATAAGCCAAATCTAAATCTTCGTTAATGTACCACTCGCCTATATTATTGGCGGTGTTATTAACATCAAGCTTATCAGTGCTCGTTACAAGAAGATTCAGCTCCCAAAGATATCCTTCTTCTGTCTCTGGCTCGACATCAACTTCATTACCAGAGTCTAGTTCCTCTGGCTGGGGTTTCATCTACTTCCAGAGAATCCTGATAAAGGAGGGAATCTGTGAAGTAATTCTCTACCCCCTTGAACGGATGCCTCTCGACAATCAACATTCGGACTTTTTCGTCTCCGTCAACATACTTCATGACTTGATGGAGAGTAGAGGGGACGATACAGTTGCGATGAATCCATGGTCGTCCTAGCAGCAAGTTATACGAAGTGTTGGTGTCATTAACAAGCACGTCGCCTCAGATCTCAGGTCCCTGATCTGGCATTTGAGTTTGATCTTTCCCATTAGGCGCGTATCATTGGCGTCGAGGCCATTAATGGTAGTCTGGGTTGCGTGCAATTGATGAGTAGGGATTCTCAAGTGCTGCATGACCTGGCGGGGTATGATGTTCAACGCGGATCCTAGATCCACCTGAATGTGGCCCACCTCAGATGATCCAATGTACCCTGTGAAGTACAGGGGCCATCATATTTCCCCTTGACCAGCATGTCGTCTAGAGTGAAGGCTATGCAGGAAACATATTGAGAGGTGTGGAGGCAATTTTCTTCATCTCTCTCCTCTGGTTTAGCCAAAATCTGGGCTATGAAGGTCTCAGCATAGGCTAAAGCTCCTCTAAGAGCGTCCATTATTGACTTGGATAGTCTCAGGAGCTCATAGAGGGTGATCCTAGCCGGGATGTTGGTCAGCTGAGTTAAGACATGAGCTTGGTCTTTTGGAAGAGTTTTGGTGCACCAAAGCTCCTTTTGCTTCTCTATGGGTTGCTCCGTGGATTGCCTGGTTGGCTCGTGGGTCGGCTTGTATGGACTTGCCACTACTTCGTCGTACTTCTTCAAGTACGACTGACCTAAATGAGTCCCTGCTATGAACGGTGCATTCAACTCTATAGCAAGGATGATTATTTTCTCCTCAGAATCAGTTAGCGAGGGGACATCGGTTTCTGCTTTCCTGAATAAAGCACACACCACATTGCAAGGCGAGGCTTTTTGCCTCTGGACTTCCTACTGGTAACAGTAGTCCACTACTGGCCTTCTATGAGGTCGAGATAAACCGACATGGTCTCTCCTTGAGGAGTAGGAACAAGTGCGAGACTTTTCTCCCACTGATGGCGTGGATCTGTATTCATCACCCTTAGTTCTCCTTTCAGGATGGAAACCACTCCGGCTGGCATTGGAGGTTGTACCCTGAACTAAAGAAATGATGTGATGTTAGCTATCACCTTCTTCTGCTCTGGGCGGAGCTTAAGCACCTCTGCATCAATAAAAGCTCGAAGGATGTCTTTGAAGAGGTAGCAACTCTTGGATGGGTGCCCCAGCATCCTGTGGTACAAGCAGTAATTGATATTGTGAGCCTTGCCCACCTCCTCAGGACGTCTAGTTTCAGGAAGCCTCAGTCTGTTACTCTTTTGAGTAACTTGAACAACGAATCAACATGCTCGTCTTTGAAGGAGTTTGCTTGTTGGCGCGTGGCTGGATTGAAGAGCAACCACCTCTAGCCAGTTGGAGCTTAGAGGGAGACTTCATCTCTGTCGCCAGTGTGTCCTTCCTTTAGCTTTAAAAGTCGCTTCTGGCGTGCGCCTCGTTGACTTCTCGATTCTGGGCTTGCCTTCTCTACCTTAACCCTGGCGATGATCTCCTCTGCTTGCTTGCCTTGCTACACCAAATGCTTTCAGGTATGGCTCTCAGCCACTCCCATCTGAGGTAGGAGTGAGGTTTGTAAATTGTGGTGGCATATTTTCACCAAGGTGGCCTGGGTCATACGGCTGGGACATCGGAGTGCCAGCCATGTTCCGAAATCTTTCCACAAATGCCTTGACTGGTTTTCATTTTCTTTTCTTCATTGCCAGGAGAGTCGACATGGTTATCTCTGAGTCATCTTCGAAGAAACGATCGAGAAATAGCTTCTCCATGTCACCCCAGTTTTTGAGGGATCCTTCGGGAAGTTTCATGAACCATTCAAAGGCAATCCCTTTAAGAGTGCCAATGAATAAATGGGCCAAGATAGCATCATTTGATACTACGTTTTCAGTCTGAGATTTGAAGTAGTATATATATTGCTTCGGAGACCCTTTGATCGGGGGAAAACCGTGCACGAAAAGTGTATGTTTTGAAATCACGAGTTAAAAGTGCATGCTTTGGCTCCCTCGATACTTCTGTTATAGCATAGAGGCTAAACGGGTCAAATCTATAGGGACAGGAAGCGATAGAAGATTTACCAGTCTATTCACATGTGTATTAATAGTTCTCTATATTTTAAAGAAAGAAAAGAAAAGAAAACAAAGAATGAAAAGAGAAGTGTATGGTGAAAACAAAGATAGAAACATTGAAGAGAAGATATTTGTGGTTTTTGAAATTATTTCTAAAACAAAGTAAAAAAGAAAAGAAAACTCATGGCTACTAGCTACTAACAGCTCCACTAACCATGCTAACCTCTTAATAATAGTTGACACATATGTATCCTTGGCCATTGCTAGTACTTGGTTAAAGAGCTTTACAAAGCATGGCTCATAAGATCACTTTCACATCCAAACTCAACAAATAAATGCAAGTTACACTTAAACCATCAAAACTAACTAGAGCAAGCATGGAATAAAATAATGATAACTTATTAGAGAGTTAGATGTTAGAGTGTTAGAATCCATCATCATGAGCTATCAAAATGGCTCTTGCAAGAGCAAGGCCAAGTAGAGGCTATTAGATTCATGTGGATTATCAAGTAAGGAGTTAGCATAGTTAGTTAGTTGCCATGAGAGAAAATTTAGCTAAACATGTAAAAAGTTAGAGAAGAAATAAATAGAGATAAAAGAAGAACCTTTCTTAGAGTGTCACCATCCATTATAAGAACTTTCTCTTCTATCCTATGATCACTCTCTTTCCTATTACATTATCTACAAAAATGAAAAAATACAAAAAAAAAAGAAGAACAAGAACAACTAAACTACATAAATGGGAGAAAACTACCCTAAAAACTCTCTTCTAAAACTTTTCTCCCTTGAGCTCTGAAAATCCCAGGATATTTATAGGCCAAGGGGGCACCAGGAGGGTGTCATGGGGTCGCACGTCGAATCTCGATGCGCGGCTCCATGGTACGGTCACGGAAACGCGGCCAAGGCCACATTTCCGCGGTCGTACTGGCGCCGTGCATGCAGCACCTTCTGGCACGCGTTGTCATTTTATCCCCCTATTAGTTGTAGCCTCTGGTTTCTCGATATGGGTACCTGATTTTGATGGAACCACCTTCAAAGTCAACAGCTATATGTGTAGGATTTAAATCACCAAATAAATAGGATTTGGACTTCTTCTTCATTTCATGCCATGTACCTAGAAACATACAAGAAAGATGTTATTAACAGAATTTAATATTAAATAAATGTGAAGATGTGATATGAAATATGCATATTTAAAGACTAATCACACCCCCACACTTATCTTTTGCTCGTCCTGAGCTAAACAGAAAAACTAAAGAAATTATTACATCACTTTCGTAGGTGATATGATTGCGCTGAGCATGTACAACAAGCCGTTAAACTTCTAGGTTGAGGAGTTTATCTCCTGAGAAATTTCAGCGGATTACACCCACAAAATTCATAAAGAAAGAAATCAAATGTTAATATTTTTGAAAAACATTTTGAAGTAGAGAAAAGTGTTGAAATATTTTTGCAAAAATTTAAGTGATCCAAGGTCATAGGTTAACCAGAAATTATTCATCCTTAAACTAAGTCTAATGCAAAATCTTGTTATAAATTAAATGTAAGAGTTTAAAATTGAATCGATTCTTTAATCTTTCATAAAACTATTAGAAAAATATGCACTTTGTGAACTGTGAAGTTTTTTGGGATATCGACTTTAACTTTCATGCCGTTTATTTGTACATATTTATTTTTTTATTCCCTTAGTTTTCTTAGGCTTTCTTATTTATCCGGGTAGTGAGCTTTTAGCTAGTGACTCCTAAACTAGATGATTTTAAGGACCAGATGAGAAAACATCCTTCGAGCTTAAGGACTCGAGTAAACAAGGCCATAAAACTAAAGGGGTTATTTTGATTTTGTCCATCATTTTAGGCATGAATAATCATGCTTTCTGAGGCATAATATCCAGCTTCGATAAGTGATTTTATCATTATATATATATATATAATATATATATATATATATATATATATATATATATATATATATATATATATATATGGCATTTTTTATGACATTTTCAGTCTTTATTTCAATTCTAAAAAATTGTGTAAGTGTGAAGTGCATAATCTAAGGCAAATAAATTCAAGATCAAATTATCTTTTCAATCTTACTTTCTTTTCCTAGAATTTAAACAAGATCTATTATTTTGACTCTGTTTAAGAATTCAAAATTTTAAATCTTCTTAATTCCTAAGATTCTCTTAACTTTCTTAAAATAAATCAAAACTATTTTTCTTATTTCAAAAAGTTTTGTAAAAAGAAAAGAAAAGAGTTTCTATACAAAAGAGAAATCTAAAAATTTTCTAAAAAGAAGTGTAAAAGAAAGAAAATTTAAAACTAACTATGTTAGTAAATCCTCCCCCACACTTATCTCATGAATTGTCCTCAATGCAACGTGAATGTGTATATGCATGAAACAAAATAGGGCAAGAAAAATACCTCATGATGGTGGTTCCGGTGGTAGTCTGATTGGCCCACGAAATGTATTGTGGAATTTACAGGAACCCACCAGGGACCTTTGGAATATAATCCATAAAAAGAATGATGAAATGAATGGTCTTATTTAAAATGTTATCCCCACCAAATTTTTAATTTTCAAAAATAATTCTTGGCTCATTTTGTTCAACACCTTTGTCCAACAATGAAGTGTGATTTCGGGAGATGATTGATTTAGATTCAAATGGAATAGGAACAAAAACCGATACTGACTCAGGAATTTGACTCAGATCAAGTCGAGATTCAAAAGGGGGAGTCGAAACTGGTTTTAAAATGAGGTCCAAACTAAAGAATTGATGTTCACACTTTTACCATCAATGAAGTGTGATCATAAGATATTGGTGATTCAATTTCACGGTGTACTGGTACAGAATTCAATGTTGACTCCAGAATATGAAAGAAAATCTGGTAAAGATACCAGCGTCATTATTGAATCAAAAACCTGAAATGGAATCACCAACATGAGGTTCGGGATCACATTCATGTTCAATGTCAATTTTAGGAAAGAGATAACTTGCCAAAATGTCAATGCGACTTTCAAAACTTGGGGTTGGTCAAGTTCAAATATGTGTGCTGAAATTGAATCTTAGTTTCCAAAATAACATAATTCTTGGGTCCAATCATAGAGTTAGAAAAATAAGGATTGGTCAAAGGTTGACAAGGAAGACTTTCCTCATTCTCATTGATCAATTCACTCATTATTGAGTCTAATCTACTGATAGGCCGGGTAACAGAATTTTGAGTCTGAATCAAGTCTTCCATACTCTTTGCAATTGGTTCTTCTAGAAAAAGTGAGTATGAAAGTCAGTTTTGGAAATTATGGTGAAGTCGTGAGTCCATCAAATTTTATGATTATTGCTCGGACTCACGCAAGAGTTTCATATTCATTTCAAGGATAGATGGTTGTTCATTTTGAATCGGTGCGACGGGAAAAGATGAGTATGACTCTCGAAAGTTTGGTTGAGATGATGAGTCCAATATATTTTAAAATTGTTGTGCAGTTTCACAAAAGACTTCCAAGCTCTTTTCTAACTCAGATTTTTCTTCAATTGGATGTTCTAGAAGAAGAGCATATAGAGTTTGATGTGGGAAGGATTATGAATTGAGCAAATTTGAATTTGTTATTGGGACTCAAGCATGGCTTCCATACTCCTTTTCATATCGAATTTTTTTTGAGAGGGTGGTTCTAGAAAAGGAGTATAGTAAGCAAAATTGGGGAATGAATATTATGAAAATTGTGGACAAGGAGATTGAAAATTTGACTCGGTGGAGTTGAATCCCTATGAACTCTGTGAAGAATAGAAATTATTTTGAAAATCTTGGTTATAGGATTGGGGGTCTGGGTCATATTGAGTCAGACAAACCCAATCCGGCATATATGGTTGGTTCATATTGTACATAACCGGGTTAGAGTTATCTGAGTCAAATGAGGTCAGGGTGAAATATGGATTCATATTAGGATTGAAAAAATTATTGTTGAAATCCATGTCACAAGCAAACACAAACAAAAAAAAAGAAAAAGCAAACAAACAAACAAAAAGAAAGAAAAATCAAAACCAAGCCTATATTAGGGTTGACCTAGATGACTCCTAACTGGTTTGACTATCCATAGGGGGTAGAATGTAAGAATCTGACCATAATTTAATCGGCCAGGTAGGGCAAGATCAGTGGGAGGTACCGTGCCGGAGCAACGGGCCTAACTATGCCAAACCACTGTTCTGTGAGGTTTCGCCTCTCAATCCCCAACCTTGGACACAAATTTGACAAAAGTCAAATTCTAATAACTTCTCTCTTAGGTCAATCTCTTAAATGAGTTTGAGATGTCCCTAAGGGCCAACGTCTAGCAAATTTTATTTAGGCTGGGGTTGTGTGAGTGGGGAGGTGATTTTTGTGTTAAGAGAGGGTAATGACTTCCCCATCTTATGTTGTATCGATTTATGCCCTTAAGTTCAAGTCATGCAAGTATGAAATATAGACAAGAATGAACACAAAAAAGTGAGTAAATCACTCAAGTGTTTGTCCTAAGCTATATGCAATTCAATATGTACACCTCCGTCAAGATCACAACAATACTAGAACAAAATACAGTATATTGAAACTGAAATTAACACGTGCCTAGATGCAAATGTCTAAACTATTTTAATGCATCCATTTACTATATTTTAGTTCTTAAATTATTGCAGTGTAGAAACTAGCAGCAGAATATAGCAATATACAAGAATTTACCCAACCACACAAAAGCAAGTGTGGACTTCTACAATGCTAAAAATTAATCTGCACACCAAAAACAAAGTAGAAAAGTTAACAAAATGTGAAATCAAACTGTTCCCATCCCTAACAACGGAGCCAAAATTTGATCGGGGGAAACCGTGCACGAAAAGTGTATGTTTTGAAATCACGAGTTAAAAGTGCGTGCTTTGGCTTTCTGGATACTTCTGTTATAGCATAGAGGCTTGATCGGTCACTAATATTGCATATTCATTATCATATTCTCATACTTATTATGGAATAAACTCAACTTTTTCCTAATTATTATTTAATTTATTTGCAGGCCCATTCCTAAAGGAGAGGGAAGAGAAATAAGCCCAAAAGCCCATCAAATTCTGATTTAAATCAAAATTAATTTGAAATCAGTAAATCAGGACAGATCAGGTCAGTTCAGATCGGTTGAAAACCAGTTAGAATAAATCTCTACAAATCAATCGGTTGAAGACAAAGATCAAAGGCCATTTCGTCAAAATTCCGAACTTAAACTACAAATCAGCTGAAGATAAAAGCAAATCGGGAAGCCGGGGAGTACCACCAAGAGGGTGTGGCCACCTGGCCATTCCCTGGCCGTGAAAACACGGCCAAAGCCGCGTTTTCGTAGCTTGGTTAGTGAGTTAGGGGGAGCATTTGCTCCCCCTATCTTTGTACACTCTCATAGGTTGTGTTTTGCCTACAAAATTGGGATTTTCATAGCGTAGATGGAGCGAGGATGCAGAGATAGAATTTAGTCTACTTTTCCATTTTTTGTAGTGCGTGTTTTTGTTTTTCTTTTCATATAATTTTCAGTTTTAATTTATGTAAATCAGAGGAGATCAGAGTTTCATAGGAGAATGAGAATGAAGCTTGTGCTGAGAGTGACACCAGTGTAAGATTTTCTTCTTTTCTCTTATTGTTATAATATCGAATCTGTAGTTTCTCTTTTGTATGTACTTTGTTTTTGTTATTCTTTTTCTTCTCTACTTTTCTTCTTTTGGTACCAATTGCTATCCAAGTGAGTCTTAAAGCATCGAAAGAGCCTTGCCTTTGCGAGTGCCACCGATAGCTCATGACGTTGGATTTTGAGTTTCATTCTGTATCACTTCATACTTGCAACGTCTTGATGATATAATGTGGAGGGGACGGAAATCAACTCTTATGGGCTATACGTTGATCGCCTCACTTCAAGGTAACATCATTGCAAAAGATTCAAGGTAAGCATTTGGCCAAAGGAGGTAACTAACTTTTAGATTCTTTACTTTTAATTCTTTAGTTTAGAACACCACAATCTACCACTTCTTTTATCACTCCTTTTTCTATTTCTTTGTACATATCATTTTTAGTTTCTCCATCTTCTTAATCTACCATCTTCTTCCTAATTTAACTTTAACTCAATTTTTTTCTTTTAAAGAACTAAAGAAGAACTTTAACCATACTTTGTAGCCTAAAAGAGAATTTACTAAAAAGCTTCTATCGCTAGTCCCTCCTTGTAGATCACGACCCGCATAGCCACTTGCTATTGCGGTAGAATTGAGTAACTTGCACTCTTTAATCTTAAAATCTGAAATATTGTATTTTGTGTGCAGGTTCAATCTCAATGGCTAAACGGGTCGAATTCACAGGGATGGGAAGCGATAGAAGCTTTATCGGTCTATTCACTTGTGTGTGTTAACAGTTTTCTATATTTTAAAGAATGAAAAGAAATGAAAACAAAGAGTGAAAAGAAAAGTGTATGGTAGAAACAAAGATAGAAACATTAAAGAGAAGATATTGTGATTTTTGAAATTATTTCTAAAATAAAGTAAAAAAGGAAAGAAAACTCATGACTACTAACTACAAATGGCTCCACTAACTATGCTAATTTCTTAGTGATAGTTGCCACACATGTATCCTTAGCCATTACTAGTCCTTGATTAAAGAGCTTTACAAAGTATGGCTCATAAGATCACTTTCACATCCAAACTCAATAAACAAGTGCAAGCTACACTTAAATTATCAAAATTAACTAGAGCAAGCATGGAATAAAGTAATGATAACTTGTTAGAGTGTTAGAATCCATTATCATGAGCCATCAATGCCTCTTGCAAGAGCAAGGCCAAGTAGAGACTATTAGATTCATGTGAATTATCAAGTAAGGAGTTAGCATAGTTAGTGGTTAGTAATTAGTTGCCATGAGAGAAAAGTTAGATAAACATGTAATGAGTTAAGAGAAAAAATAAATAAAGATAAAGGAAGAACCTTTCATAGAGTGTCACCCTTCATTACAAGAACTTTCTCTTCTATCCTATGATCACTCTCTTTCCTATTACATGATCTATAAAAATAAAAAAATACAAAGGAAGAGGAACAACAACTAAACTACATAAATGGGAGAAAACTACCTTAAAAACTCTCCTCTAAAGCTCTTCTCCCTTGAGCTCTTGACATCCCAGGGTATTTATAGGCCAGGGGGGGCATGAAGAGGGTGTCTCGAGGCCGCGTGTCGAATCTCGACGCGCGGCTAAATGGTACGGCCACAGAAACATGGCCAGGGCTGTGTTTTCGCAGTCTAATGGCACCGCGCATGCAGCACCTTCTGGCACGCGTTGTCAGTTTGTCTCCCTATCGGTTGTAGCCTCTGGTTTCTAAATACGGGCACCTGGTTTTGACAGAACTACCTTCCAAAATCAATAGCTATATATGTAGGCTTTAAATCACCAAATAAATGAGATTTTTGTGCTTCTTCTTATTTCATGCCATGGACCAAGAAACATACAAGAGAGGTGTTATTAACAGAATTTAATATTGAATATCTGTGAAGATATGGTATGAAATATGCATATTTAGAGACTAACTACCCTTTGCCGTCGAAAGTTTGTAGGATCGGAGCTTTGAATTTGAGAGAGTACGGGACAAGATCCCTCTCAGCCGGGTATGGCCAGACTATTCCTGCTTCTTGAAGGCTGCCTCGATTAGCAAGAGCTTCAAGGCGCTTCTCTAGTTCACCCATACTCTTCGAGTGATCACTTCTAGTTTTCGAATCCTCTTTTTCTTTAGGCGGAGTTGGTGGTTTCTCAAAGTTAGCATCCTCACCATCTGAACCTTGGAGGCAGAGCTATCAACTTCGATGCCTTTCGCCCAATTCAAAGACCCTTTAGTCTTTGGTTTATTCCTCTTCTTAAGCAGCTTGGTCAACATCCTCTTAAGGACGTCGATAGATTCCTACTGGGCAAGGATCATATCGAGTTGCTCCCTCTGAACTTGGGCCTATTTCTCGAATCTCTTGGCCACTTCTTCAGGGGTCCCGCCATGTAAGCGAAGGCTTCTTTCTCTACGAAGGAGTTCGAGGCATGTGATTTCGTGATGGCAGAGTGTGCCTCACTTACTTCAATGCCCCGAGCTAGGGCATTGTACTCCACTTGGGCTATTGTACCAGTCCGAATACGGATATGCTAGTACACTCCTTTCGGCCCAGTGTTAGACTTGTTAGAGCTGACTATCGACTGCTTCTCCTTAGTCTTGTTTGGCGTAATGCTTGCACCCACCATGTTTGTAGTGACTTCAGGGTACTTCGTGTCAGAGAAGGTTCTCTTCCTGCGGAAGCGATGCCTCTTGGCTGAGCGAGAGACTGGCGCTACTAATAATTGGTTGAACACCGATTGTTTGCTTGCATGTGAGCTGCAATGGCATTCAGAAAGCACCACTGTGATGAGCCATTCACAGCAACATTGTGGAGTGATTTGATGAACACTCCTCTTCTTTGTCAAGTAATATCTTAGATCCGTTGCAGGGCGATCGAAGAGATCAGCCTCGAGTCTCTAAGGATGAGGACTTCGTGATTCAGCTCTGACCTTAGCCGTCAGAGAGTGAACGTGATTCTTGTGTCGTAACTTTAAAACGCAGGTCTCAGAGATGCGGGGCTCAAGCTTTGAGTGAAAAATGCGGGGCTCATTCTCTATAGAAGAGATGCGAGTTTCGCATTTTGGCACAAAGATGCGGATCTCGCGTCTTTGGGAAGAGTTTAAATATCTCAAGTGACGCGATTGCACTGAGCATGTGCAACAAGCCGTTAAACTTTTAAGTTTTTCCTAGTGGAGGAGTTTTATCTCCTGAGGATTTTCAGCGGATTGCACTCACAAAATCCAAGAAAAGAATGAAAGAGTTTAGTTGTTTTTGGAAACTTCTTCTTAAAGTAGAAAAAAATTTAATTTCTTTTGCAAAAATAACTAAATAATTATAAGCATTAGGTCTAACCCTTATTAGTCCTTCCTATACTTCAGTCCTCATGCAAGAATATGATTTTTATTTAAGTTTAATAGAAATTTCGTACTTCAAATTAATTGTTTTATTTTTGCCTTAAATAATATGCATGTGTGAAGTGATGATTTACTTGGAATTTTTTAACTCAAACTCTAATGTCACAAAATTTATTAGTATTTATTTATATACTGTTTTTGCCCTTAATTTTCTTAGGCTTTCTGTTTTACTTGTGTAATGAGTTTTTAACCAATGACTCTCAAACCAGGCGGTCTTAGGGCACCAGGTGAGAAAAGACCACTAAGGTTAAATACTCAATAAACTAGGCCACGAAACTAAGATTTATTTCCTTTAGGCATGAATAATCATACTTCTTGAGGCACATTTATTCAGCTTAATCGGGTTTATAACTATATATATACTATTTTTTAAAGATATTCATATTACCTCTCCCACAACTATCTAATGCATTGTCCTCAATGTATGACATGTCAATGTAAATGAAATAAATAGGCAAAAAAATGATCTCACCGTCTCCGTCTGCTCAGACCGGCCGAAGTGCTAGGGCCAGCCGAGCGTGAACGCCTGAGGGTATGCTCAATGTGTTCCAACCTAGTGCTTTGATCCTCCAATTACCTCCTAATCCTAAATTGTCCCCTAAAAATCTTTTTCATGTCCTTCCAGATGGGGACATGAATGCATCGGTCTCATAGGGGGTGGTTGTCATCAAAATTAGGGCTCATCTTTCGCATTTATTTGTTCCTCTGAAGATGACTCAGTAGGAACATCTTCGAACTGGACTGTTGGTGTCCAGATCTAGTGCAGGCAGCTGTTGTACGCACTGGTAATGCGTTCAGGGGTTACTAGTACTCTATCATACTCAAAACAGTCCGCGTCCGGGAGAAAGTTTCTGCATAGATGGGTCACTAGAATGGGTAAAGAGTATTTCGCCTGTTGGGAGTCAGCAATGAGATGCTGCAAAAGCATGATGTTCAAATAGACATTGTGTTGCCTCATCATGAGGCTATAAATTATTTGAAGTACTGATCTATAAAAAGAAGTTGTATGATCGATACCTAAAATATTGTGTTGGATCCAACATCTAACGCAATGAATGTTACGGAAAGTGGCATTTAATCAGACACTGCGATCTAGTTCAGTGCATCGCACACCCATCAAAGTCATGTAATCTAATAAGGGCAGTGGTGCAGAATGCTGAGGGGAGGGTGGGATTTGGGTGGCTTCCTCAATAGTACCCTGGGTGACCACAAGGTCCCCGTATCTAGATGGACAACAAAGTGGTCATGGTCGATGGTGGTAACATCAATATCCAAATAAAATCTTGTTACTAAGTCTGAGCAATAGTAGGCATCAAGATCTGTGTTCTCATAAACCAATTCATATCATTGTCTCTGCCTAATCCGATTTAGAAACACAGTACCATACCCATGAATATCACTAAAAATTTGTGAGAAATCTTTCTCAAAAAAAATCACAGGGGCCATGGCACAGATCTGAATTTTAAAACAGAGATTAGGGATAGAAAATTGCATACCTCCCCCGAAAATCTTGAGGGGGAACCAATTTAGATTTTCAAGAGCAGTCCAGAGATCATAAGTAGAATCAGGTAGCAGATATGGAAGGAGATCTTGAAGCTGGTCAGAATGGACCTGGGAAGCGCGACTTTCTCTCCTAGACAGCCGCAAAAACGGGGCCAAGAGAGGCTTTCTGCAGCATTTTGGGGAGAGAAGGGAGGGGATTGGGGGCTGTTGCAGATCCTGGGCTCCTCTCTTTAGATCTTCCTTTGGCTGAGGCACCAGGCCATAAGTAAGACGATTAGGAGGGTATAAATAGGGGAAGAAAAAGAAAGAGGATTCCTATTCTAGCCCTAGGTTAAAAGGATATTCACAAGTATGCTAGGGTTAATTATTTATATACAAAGAGTTCCTAATCTTTATTTGTATTTACAGATTTATTTATTAAATTTTTTATCTGTGGTTTATGGTGGAATACAGTCACGTATAAGATGGGTCAAAAAGACCCAGCACATTTTCAGCTTGTGATTCAGGCTCAATGGTTAGAAATGGTTTTAATCTTTGTCCATTTATCTTGATTCCTCACCACTCTTAGGATCAAAAATCATCATAGCACCATGTGGAAAGACGGTGTGCACAGTGAAAGGCTTGGACCAACGAGTTTTGAGTTTCCCCGCGAAGATGTGAAGCCGTGATTTATAGAGTAGAACTTTTTGTCCAGGGACAAAATTCTTTCTGTGTATACATTGGTCGTGAAAGAACTTAGTCCTACTCTTTGTTAATTTTGCATTTTCATAAGCTTCATTTTGTGTCTCCTCCAACTCTAAAATTTGTAGCTTTCTCAGTTTGTTAGCTTTGTTTAAATCAAGATTCAATTGTTTGATGCCCACAAGCACGGTATTCTAATTGCACTAGAAAGTGGCAGGCATTTTCAAATGCCACTCGGTATGGAGACATACCGAGGACAATTTTGAAAGCAGTCTGATAAGTACATAGTGCATCTATCAGCTTGGTGGACCACTCTTTCTATTCTATCTGACTGTTTTCTTCATTATAAGCTTAATTTGTCTGTTCGTTACTTCCAACTTGCCCATTGGTTTAGGGATGATACGTTGTGGATAATTTATGAGTGATAGATTATTTACGCATTAGGGCTCAAAAGTCTTGTTGCAGAAATGAGTTCCATTATCACTGATAATAGCGCGTGGAGTATCGAAACGAGAGAAAATATTTTCTTTCAGAAATTTGACAACCACCTTGTTATCATTCATCCTGGTCGGTATTGCCTTACCCATTTTGAGACATAGTCTACTGCAATTAAGATGTACTGGTTGCCGAATGAACTTGAGAACGGTCCTATAAAATCAATGCCCCAAACATTAAAAAATTTAACCTCCAGAATAGGGCTTAGAGGTATCATGTCTCTCTTTGTATATTTCCCAATCATTTGGCAGTTCGCGCATGACTTGCAAAAGTTGAAGGAATTTTTGAACAAAGTGGGCTAGTAGAACCCACTTTGTAAGACCTTTTCGATGATTTTGCGGGGATTTAAGTGTCCACAGAGATTAGTCTCTAATTTTTCATAATTTTCATCACATTCTCATATTTATTTGATGTAAAATTCTGCTAATAAAGCTTTGCTTGCTTAATCCTAGGTCCATTGTGTACAAATGAAAAAGAAGACCCTAAACCACCATTTAATGGGTGATTAAAGGCCTACCAAGTAGTCATTGACTTTAGGGAGGAGATTTTGTCAGCACAGGGCATTAAATCACGAATCCAGGAGATCAAGTGGATAGGAGACAGAAGGGGCGGCACGCTGCCCAAACCCTGGCACGCGCCGCCCTGACATGGCCGCGAAAATGCGGCCAGGGCCGCGTTCCACGTCCATTTGGGCGTGCGCACGCCCGGGCTTTGGGCCAGGGGTTGCCCCCTGGCCCCTTTTCCCTGGTGCCTATAAATACCCCCCAGGGGTCTTCAGTTGGGAGATATCCAGAGCTTTAACAAGTTGTTGTAATCTTATTTTTAGGATTGTAGTTGTTTTAGTTTCCTTCTTCTTCTAGTTTTAGTTTTAAGTGAAAGAGAGAGAGTGTGTACAAGTTGTATTTGAAGGTAACAAGCTAATATAAGTAACTACTTCTCTTTCTTCTTTCCATTTACTTGTGTTTTTCATTTGATTCTACATTCTTGTTTTAGTGTAACTCCTTCTCTTTACCTCTTCTCTTTTGTTATTTCTTTTCTTAAGCATGTCTAACTAACTCTCTCATAGTATGGCTAACTAACTACTAACCCACTAATCTCGAACAACTTGATTAATAACCCAAATGAGTCAATAGTATCAAACAAGCCTTATGCAAATGAAAGCTATGACATCTTAAGATGAGGGTTCTAACTCTAACTTAACTACAAGTATTTACTATCTTATATTTTACTTAATGGGTTTTTAATGATCTATGGGTTGTGTGCGTTACTTGTTGTTGTAAGTTAGAGATTTTCCTTTTAATTTTACTGATACCATTAGTGCACTTGTGTCTTTCCTTATTCTCGCCTTCTATTGGATCTTGATAAGGGAATGTCTAAGTTTTTGCCGTATTAAGCTAAGTTATAGGAAGAACTTTCACTCAATTTTCACGTGAATAGTTCCTATGCATAAGGGTTAAGCTTGCCTATGATCCATCGTGAGGCTACATCCTCAAGAAGTTAGGGATTAGTGGGAGCACTTAGTAGAAAGTTAGCCATGGGCTTTTACCATTAAGAAAACTCCAACTTTACAAACCATCAAATCATTTTCAAATAATTCTTGAAACCAACTTGTTTTCATTTTCCAATTCTTTATATAAAACAAAGAACTTTCTCTTTTCTTGAACAAAGAAGCTGCATCAAGCTTCCATCGCTCTCCCTCCTTGTGGATGACCCGTAGAGCCACTTTGCTACTATGGAAGAATCGCAAAAGCAGTAACATCGACCCACATTCCTTCACTTATTTTTGTGCTTGCTTTTTGCCGATCAAATTTTGGCGCCGTCGCCGGGGAGGGAACGGCTTTATTGTTTAATACTAAAGATTTTTCTTTGTTCTTGTGTGTAGGAGAAGTACCAAGGAGCTTACTATCACGGGAAGCGAAAGTGGTGGCCAAAGATGTTGCACGAGAATTCATTTGCCCTCGAAAAATTCGTGTAAAAGCGAGTTTCTCCGATTGAAGTACTAACAAACTCGTTTGCAGGGTTTCCGAAAGCTGCTAAAATTGCTTTCTAAATTTTTTTTTAGTTCCATTGAATGCTTCACCTTATACATGTGTAATAAACTCAACAGAAATTCACTTGTTGCTTAATTGAAATTTGGATTAGACTTTTGCATTTAGGGCACGTGTCTATTTCAATTAATTTCAATTTCTGTTGGAGAGTGCTGGAGAAAAAGTACGTGTGCATTCATATAGAATAGGACCAACATTTTGGAGTGTTTTATCGCTTTGAGTGTTACCTTGTTGTGAATAAACTGTACACTTGCTCAATTGACATTAAGGGCAAAATCCCAAATAAACAAGATAAGGTGGGGATTTCATCACCCTTCCTTAGCCCAAAAACCATCTCCAAGTGCACTCACATAACCCAAGCCTTAACTAAAAATTGATAGACGTTGGCCCTAGGGACATCTCGGACTCACTAAGAGATTAACCGCGGTTGGAAATTTCAAGAACTATACTCCTGCAAAATCGGTGTCTAAGGAAAGTGGATTAGAGGCAAAGCCTCGAAAGCTCCGTGATTTGGCGTAATTAAGGCTCGTGGCTCATGCCCGAATACCTCCTACCGAGTTTTGCCCTTTCCTGACTGATTAGCTTGTAGTCGAGTTTCTACAACAACCTCCCTCAGAGAATCGACCAGTTAGGAGTCGTCTAGGTCCAGGTACCTTAGACTAAGGCTTTGTGGTTGTTTTTTTTTCTTTTCTTTGTTTATTTTATTCTTTTCGTTTGTTTGTTGTTTTTACGTTGTTTGTGGTGTGCTGCATGCAAGAGTAGGTAAGAGATCCTGTATCTTCCAGATTAAATAGAAACACTTTTTTATCCTTGCATCCAGAACTGGTGATGGCATCACTTCAGGACAGGTTTTACCCGATCAGAACCTCATTACCATCTTATATAAAACTGCCTGAGGCAAATGGAAATAATTTTGAATTAAAGCCTCAATTCATCAACACTTTCCCAAAGTTTCATGGTTTAGAATCAGAGGACGCATACTTCTTTGTTAGGGAGTTTGAAGAAGTGTTCCTCATGATGCATATACCCCAGCTAGGAGACGATGCTGTTAAATTCCGTTTCATTCCCTTTTCCCTAAAGGACCTAACGAAGAAATGGTTGTACAGTTTGGCGGTAGATTCTGTCACGACATGGGATAATTTCGTCAAGGCCTTCTTGAAGAAATTCTACCCAATTCACAAAACTTTCCTCATTAGAAAAAATATCATGCAATTCAGGAAAGAACCGAGCGAGCCATTTGGAGAAACTTTGAGCGATTCAAAGATCTCCTAGCTCATTGCCCTCATCATGGTGCGGAGAAATGGCGTCAGTACCAGATGAAACAACCTAGAGGGGGGTGAATAGGTGATAATGCTAATCTAATGAACTAAATGCGGAATTTAAAAACTAATTGCAATAACACTTAATGCAATCAAAAAGTGATGCACACACAACCAAGCCAAGCATATAAATATGAATGATCAATATGAAATAATGCAAGGCACAATACAAAGAGAGAGATAGAGAGAGTCAATGGATCAAGCGCAAACAACAAGATTTGTTTCGAGATTCGAGCACCCAGCTCCACATCCCCGCCTTCACCCAGAAGGATTTCGAATCCACTAGCTTGTCCACAAAGGACTCCCACACAGAGAACCTCCACCGAGGATTTGGGGCAATACAATAACTAGGAGTACCCAACTCCTCTCTTTACAACCACAACCTCTCACTAGAGGCTAAGCACCAAGCCAACAAAACTATCACCTCACAACTTAAGGATAAGCACAAAGCTAAACAAGGATCACCTCACAACTTGAGGGATACAACCCAATTGCACAACCTCCTCAACACTATGAGGGAAAGGCACAAAGCCAAGCAAAAATAGGGTTTATAACTTGGTGGTCAAAAGATCACAAACCAATCTCTTTTTCCCACAAACACAAAGACCCTATAGATAGGATAGAATGAAGCTCAAGTGTGGAAAACAAAGTGTTTAAAACAAAGAAAAATCACTTGGGAAATCTCCACAAAGATATAGAATGAATGACCAACACAAATTCCCAAAAGACTATTTTTTTGAAATAATAAAACACTTTTAAAACAATAAAGATTGATCTTTTTGGCACAAAGAAACTCTTTTCAAACTTGTATAAACACTAGAGAAAGCTCAGAAATTTTGCCCAAAAATTCTTAGTGAAAACTGGTCACAAATGGGGTTTAAATAGGCCTCCAAATAAACTAGCCGTTGGCAGCTAATTTAGGCAGATTTGACCTTCCGGTCGACCGGCCGGTCGACCGGTCAACGGTCAATTTTTGACCGTTAGCTGCTACCGGTCGACCGCCCGGTCGACCGGGTCCTGAACCAGAGAGCAACGGCTCTCTGGCCGGTCGACCGCCCGGTCGACCGGAGCAACTCGAGAGTGGGTTGCTTCCAGTCGGTCGACCATGCGGTCGACCGGCTTAGTGGGCAGCCAACGTGCACGTTCTTGTGCACGTCGGTCGACCGCTACGGTCGACCGGCTCCTGGTCCGGTCGACCGTGCGGTCGACCGACAGAGCCTGGCAGAGACAGTTCTGGGACAGAAAAACTAGGGATTTTTAATGTCTTAAAAATTCCCATAAAATCTCTAAAAATTCACAAAAATAGTTTTATCATTTTACATTGAAATATAAACTTGTGTGAAAAATTCTAACACAAATTTCAAACTTTTTAAACTATTTTTGTGACTTATAAATTTTGGCGAAAACCAAAAACAGTATTTTCTAAAACTTGAATTTTCCAAATGAACATCCGATTTTTCAAAACTTATCCAAATACAAAAACATGATATTAAAACACTTTGAAGCATGTTGCATATGGATATAATCCAATATACAAGAAACATATATATATCATAGTTTTTGACTTTAATTCTGAAAATACGTTTTGTTAAAAACACAAAACCTAGATACATGAATAGGTATGTCAAACTTAAGTTTATTGAAGACATGAAGCATACATGTATATAGAATGAATCTAATATACATAAACCAAGTAAACTTATTTTGAATCAATATCTATTCATGAAAACCAAGATCGGTTAAACCAAAACGGAAAAATCGAAAACCAATATCCAAAACATAAAACGTGTGTGTGTTGTGAACTTGAGCATATCACACTATTCTAATCTTTACACATGGATCTAAAAACATAAACTAAACTAGGTACCGAGGTCTTCTTGACGAACTCCGTCTTCAAGCCGACTCGATCCAAACAACTCCTTTGTTGAGCATATCATGATCACGGTTTGGAAAGGCTTCAAAACTTCTTAGCTAAAACAAATCACCAACTAATATCTTGATTAAAGATCTGAAACTAAAATCACAAGATTATTAGTACACATAACTACATGAGTTAATCATCATCAAAACTAGAGTGGAAGGCCTCTGGGCCAACAATCTCCCCCTTTTTGATGATGACAAAACTCATGGAGTTATATATGCATGGATTAAAGTTAAGCTTCAAAGAAGCTCCCCCTTAACTCATGCATCACAATAAACATATGAATATGCAATGAGAATTAAATATGAAAATGCATAGACATGCATAAAATAAATAAATGTTCAAAACATGCTTTTTATACTAAAACAAATTATTTCTCCTTTTCATAAACATAAACATAAAACATGTATATAATCTATAATCTCAAATTCTTCTCCCCCTTTTTGTCAATCATCAACAAAGGGGTGAAAGAATACAAAAAAAAATATTCTTCCCCTTTTTGTCTAAAACAAAAACAATGTCAATAAGGGGTACAATCAAATATGATACCAATTAAAAAATGTGTCAATGAAGTGCATATTGATACCAATTGAAAGTGAACATAAAAACATTTTAAGAAATGCCTACCAATTGAAAGGTAAATGAGGCATTGAAACAAATCTCAAACAAACATTTTCAGAACAAAATGAAAACATAAACCAATTGATAGTAAAACAAAATCTTGATACCAATTGATAAGTAAACAAACAAAAAAGATCTTGATACCAATAGAAAGTATTATTTTTTATAATCATATGATACCAATTGAAATTATTATTCCCTATAATCATATGATACCAAATTAAAAATCAATATTAATTTTTTTTTAATCATTTTCTATCATAAAGTAAGGGAGTGGAATACAAAACACATGGTAAACAAAATACCAATTAAAAGATGAAATACGAGTTTTCTCCCCCTTTATGAAATACCAACTAAAACTATGCATAAGCTTGTATTAGGATACCAATTGAAAACTAATCAATTGAAACATGATGGTCATTAAAAATAAAACTTAGCATAAACATGATTTGTGCTTAAAGATATAGGAATATAGTAAGCACAAAATAGAGCATATATATGTATGAAAAATTAGATACCATCGAAATTGATACTATTTGAAGTGAAAGCATACATACATAAAAATGTATATGAATATATAAGAAATGTCAATATTGATACCAATTGAAAGAATCCAATGATACCAATTGAAACAATAATAAGATCAAGTGTATATCTCATAATACCTACCACTCAATCATGCTCAAGTTTAAAAGATTTTCAATATAAACATACAAGGCATGGTCGCCCATCCAACCGCCCTTGAAAGGTAGGGGTTTTCAAAAATAGATTTGAAAAATATAGTTTGTTTGAAAACTCTACCATGACGAAGAATACGAACTAGTTAAATGAAAAACTTGTTAACTAGTACGAAATCCTTCAAGCAAGGAAAAAAACAAAATTGTTTTTCATGAAATAAGAAATTCACATGATAGCCAATACTCAAAGTCAATGAAGCATAAATATGACTCATGAAAACAAAGCATGAGTAAATAAGAAAGGTGAGTGTATAAATAACATGTGAAGATCATAATCATGAAAGATAGTCAATAAGCTCATGAGAAATTCCTTTTAAACATGAAAACATGAATAACTAAATTTTCATTAGAAACAATTTATACTTCACGTCATATGTATGTTTTGACAAAACAAGAAATATGCATACATATCCCTAAACACAATTGAGTCTATAATAAAGATTTGCATGAAAAGCAAATGACTCAAGGGGTATACATGTATATCTTAAAGTTTGGCAAAATAAACATATACATGAAGTCAAACATATGATCATAAAAACATATCCAAAATGGGAATACAAGTTTAAAATGCATGAATCATCAAAACTAGACTATACTAGCAATCTAATGGGTACAAATAGGCATTCAAGCACAAACATATAGAGATTTATTTGTGGCCCACTATATATACAAGTATAAATCCTAGTCTTAATGAAAACTAACATTTAAACATATATTCAAATCATGAAGCATAAAACGAAGGTCATAAACATCCATATGATCATTATGTATATGCATGTGCATTAGATCTAGGACATACATATTAGTTAAAAACAAGATGAGAACACATAGATATAGATCCATATTAAAAATGGGTGTCTCAATTAACTACACATGTATATCACTAATCTAATAAACATGGCATAGGCATAATGAACTATAAAACAAGACATGCTCTAAAACGATGAACATGAAAAGCATGTAAATATAAACGAGAGTTAGAGATCGATACTAAAACCGATGAAGGTACCTCTCTAGTTCTCCAAACCAAGGTGGTCTTCCCACCAAACCTTCCCTTGAAAGTGATGCATCCAAATGATCATCATGAAGCTCGGAACGCATCCACTCCAAGGTACCGCTACTCTCACGTCATGTGAGAGCCCACACCTACATCAAATACAATAGGGGTGGTCTTTGGTACCCATTTCCTTTTAGGTCCATGTGGGTTAGTACCTTTCCTAACCCAAACAAAATTATTTGCTAAATTTTCATCATGTATTCTATCATAGTAGAATCTAGCAAGGTGGCCCTTACGTCCACAATGTGTACAAGTGTACACATGAGCATACATGTGATGGGTGTGTACGTGAGGAGCATGTATATGCCGTGGAGGGTGTGCATGCAAAGATGGAACTTGTTTCTTTCGAACCAAGGATTCCAAGCGTGTATGATTCAAAGCACATTGGCTTAAAGTGGAGCCCAAACAATTAACACTTTTCTTCAAAACATTTATATCATTTTCAATACTAGAAGATAAAGTGGAGCATGCAATAGATGTGCTTGGTGAAGCTACACTAGCATGGCAAACATGTGAGTCTATATCATTTTTCAAAGATTTATTTTTATTTAAAATTAAATCTAATTCTTTTGAAATAAACTCAATTTCATTTTTCAAAGAATGGTTATCCTTTAAAATAAAATCTAATTTTGAAGATAAAAATTTATTGTTTTTCAAAACATCATCACAATTATTTTTACTTTTTAAAAATTCATTTTCCTTTAGGGCAAGGTCTAGTTGAGATTTAAGTGAGTCACGTTCACTAGCAATCTCTTCCTTCTCTTGCAAATTCAATTCAAAATTTGAACACAAATCCTTATATTCTTCTTTTAGTTCAAAATTTTTCTTTTTCAAAAGGTCATGTTTTTCCAAAAAATTTTCAAGCTTTGTAGCAAGTTCTACATTTAAGGTTTGTACTTCTAAACATCCATAGCAATAGGAACTAGAGCTATCATCTAGTTGAGATTCTGATTGTACCTCAAGGGAGTCATTCCCTTGGACCATGATGCAACGCTCGTCGGACTTGTCTCTCCTAGATCTCCTCATTCTATCGATAATCTTTGGTAGCTCGGGAGAAGTCAAAATGCTCCAAACTGTAAAAGCTGAATCATAGTGAGCAAACACATGTAAAAGATCTTTATCAAGAGATGCTCTAAGTGTCTTAAGGGCTAGTGCGTTGGCCTTTTTATGTTTTCTATCATTGGGGTAGGATTCTTTAGTAGTGGCTTGATAAACTTTATGTCCTAGGGTTTTCAAATGACAACTCATCTTGGCCTTCCAAATATCAAGTCTAGAAATATCAAACATAGGAGGGCTATCCATGAGTGCAAACTATATGTGTGCAAATGCAAATGCAAATGAAGATTAGCAAACCAAGATCTCACTCCTAGGTGGTTAAACCTAAATATCAGGAGCGTAGGCTCTGATACCAATTAAAATCACCTAGAGGGGGGATGAATAGGTGATAATGCTTATCTAATGAACTAAATGCGGAATTTAAAAACTAATTGCAATAACACTTAATGGAATCAAAAAGTGGTGCACACACAACCAAGCCAAGCATATAAATATGAATGATCAATATGAAATAATGCAAGGCACAATACAAAGAGAGAGAGAGAGTCAATGGATCAAGCGCAAACAACAAGATTTGTTTCAAGGTTCGAGCACTCAGCTCTACATCCCCGCCTTCACCCAGAAGGATTTCGAATCCACTAGCTTGTCCACAAAGGACTCCCACACAGGGAACCTCCACCGAGGATTTGGGGCAATACAATAACTAGGAGTACTCAACTCCTCTCTTTACAACCACAACCTCTCACTAGAGGCTAAGCACCAAGCCAACAAAACTATCACCTCACAACTTGAGGGATAAGCACAAAGCTAAACAAGGATCACCTCACAACTTGAGGGATACAACCCAATTGCACAACCTCCTCAACACTATGAGGGAAAGGCACAAAGCCAAGCAAAAATAGGGTTTACAACTTGGTGATCAAAAGATTACAAACCAATCTCTTTTTCTCACAAACACAAAGACCCTATAGATAGGATAGAATGAAGCTCAAGTGTGGAAAACAAAGTGTTTAAAACAAAGAAAAATCACTTGGGAAATCTCCACAAAGATATAGAATGAATAGACCAACACAAATTCCAAAAGACTATTTTTCTTTGAAATAATAAAACACTTTTAAAACAATAAAGATTGATCTTTTTGGCACAAATAAACTCTTTTCAAACTTGTATAAACACTAGAGAAAGCTCAGAAATTTTGCCCAAAAATTCTTAGTGAAAACTGGTCACAAATGGGGTTTAAATAGGCCTCCAAATAAACTAGCCGTTGGCAGCTAATTTAGGAAAATTTGACCTTCCGGTCGACCGGCCAACGGTCAATTTTTGACCGTTAGCTGCTACCGGTCGACCGCCCGGTCGACCGGGCCCTGAACCAGAGAGCAAAGGCTCTCTGGCCGGTCGACAGCCCGGTCGACCGGAGCAACCTGAGAGTGGGTTGCTTCCAGTCGGTCGACCGAGCGGTCGACCGGCTTAGTGGGCAGCCAGCGTGCACGTTCTTGTGCACGTCGGTCGATCGCTACGGTCGACCGGCTCCTGGTCCGGTCGACCGTGCGGTCGACTGACAGAGCCTGGCAGAGACAGTTCTGGGACAGAAAAACTAGGGTTTTTAATGTCTTAAACATTCCCATAAAATCTCTAAAAATCCACAAAAATAGTTTTATCATTTTACATTGAAATATAAACTTGTGTGAAAAATTCCAACACAAATTTCAAACTTTTTAAACTATTTTTGTGACTTATAAATTTTGTCGAAAACCAAAAACCATATTTTCTAAAACTTGAATTTTCCAATTGAACATCCGATTTTTTCAAAACTTATCCAAATACAAAAACATGATATTAAAATACTTTGAAGCATGTTGCATATGGATATAATCCAATATACAAGAAACATATATATATATATATATATCATAGTTTTTGACTTTAATTCTGAAAATACGTTTTGTTAAAAACACAAAACCTAGATACATGAATAGGTATGTTAAACTTAAGTTTATTGAAGACATGAAGCATACATGTATATAGAATGAATCTAATATACATAAACCAAGTAAACTTGTTTTGAATCAATATCTATTCATGAAAACCAAGATCGGTCAAACCAAAACGGAAAAACCGAAAACCAATATCCAAAACATAAAACGTGTGTGTGTTGTGAACTTGAGCATATCATACTATTCTAATCTTTACACATAGATCTAAAAACATAAACTAAACTAGGTACCGAGGTCTTCTTGACGAACTCCGTCTTCAAGCCGACTCGATCCAAACAACTCCTTTGTTGAGCATATCATGATCACGGTTTGGAAAGGCTTCAAAACTTCTTAGCTAAAGCAAATCACCAACTAATATCTTGATTAAAGATCTGAAACTAAAATCACAAGATTATCAGTACACATAACTACATGAGTTAATCATCATCAAAACTAGAGTGGAAGGCCTATGGGCCAACACCAGATTCTCTATGATGGCTTAGATTATCAAACGAAAACCCTTTTAGAAGCCATGTGTCAGGGAGAGTTCTTGTAAAAGGATGAGAACCAGTGTTGGGATTTATTTGAGGATTTAGCTGAGAAAACCCTGCAATGGGAGCCAGCCTCGAAAAAATTAAGGAATTCACAATCGATAGCTTCAAGAGGAGGGATCCTATCTCTAGAATCATCCATAGCTGCAGAAGCTAAGATTGCAATTGCAATCCTAATAAGGAGAATAGAGGCTCTAGAGACAAAAGAGCCAGCCAATGTCAACCAAATCAACCCACCACCAATTCACAATCCGGGTAGTTCATACTGTCAGGCACCAAACCATGTATTTGAAGAGTGCCCTGTTTTTCATACCCAGCAAGTGCCACCGGAACACCTGAACGCGGCCTACTCACGGCCGCCACATAATCCCTACTCGCAATGGCCCAGAACAATCCTCCTAGGCCTAATTTCTCCAACAATTTTACCATCCCAGTCCTCCACCAAATTTTCCCAGTCAAGCTTCATCTTCCTCCTCTCAAAGTTCACCAATGAAAAAGAAATTCAGTAAGTTGGAGGAGAGCATGGAAGCTTTTATGAAGTCCCAAACCGCTTTTATGCAAAATCATTTAAACGTTGAACAACCATTCACAGGCTACATCGAGATTGAAAATGCAGATGAGCCAGTTAGCTAGCTCCCTAAGTGAGAGACCAAAGGGTACTTTACCAAGTCAGCCGCTAGTTAACCCAAAAAACTCCAATCAAGCATATGAAATTCAGGATCCGTCGATCAATCAGTGCAATGCTGTTCACACACTTCAATCTGGAAAGAAGGTAGACAACCAGGTCTACCAACAGAAAAATCCTATCCATATTGATCCTACTCCAGCCTCCACCTCTGCTAGTTCCTCCCAATCTGCTCTTCAAACATCTGACGTGGACAAAGCTGTTGAACAAGTTCATAAGCCTGTAGCACCCTTTCTCAATAAGCTTAGGAACAATAATAAGAATATGCACATGAAAAAGATGCTTGAGATGTTTAACTAGGTCAAACTGAATGTGCCTCTTCTTGATGTTATCCAACAAGTCCCAGCTTATGCCAAATTTCTTAAGGATATGTGTACGAAGAAGAGAAATATAAATGTGCCTAAGAAAGTGTTCTTGGCAACCAATATAAGCGAAATTCTGTCAGTCCCATTCTGGTGAAATACAAGGATCCCGGATGTCCCATAATTTCTATACCATAGGACAGATAGAAATTAGCTGAGCACTCCTTGACCTGGGAGCAAGTATCAACTTGCTACCTCTCTCAGTATACCAGCAACTTGGGTTGGGTGAGCTAAGCCTAACTCGAGTCACCATTCAGCTAGCTAACCGATCTGTGAAAATCCCGAAGGGAAAATCACAGATGTCCTTATCCGGGTCGGGGATTTCATCTACCCCGTTGACTTCATTCTGCTTGAGACCCAACCTGTGTCCAATCTAAGGTCTCAAATTTTAGTCATCTTAGGGTGCCCATTCCTTGCTACTACCAATGCCATAATCAACTGTAGGAACGGGTCCATGCGATTAACTTTTGGAGATATGACGAAGGAAATCAATGTCTTCAATCTTGGAAGACAACCCAGGGATATCAATGACCAGACTTTTGAGGTCAATTCCATTGAAAATCTGACCAGTGAGCATAAGGAAAGCATGGAGATGGAAACAGAAGTAGAGTTTGATCTGGAGGCTGAGGATTCTAATCTAGACCAGATCGTAGATTCAGCAGTGGATTGGGATTCAAGTCCAAGTGTACCTCATCATAGGATTGAAAGTCCGGAGATTGCCTCCAATGAAGCAACACCTTCCCTAGAGCTAAAAGCCTTACCTGCATACCTCAAGTACGCCTACCTGGTCGGAAGAGAAACCCTGTCAGTCATCATAGCATCTCACCTGACTGAGCAATAAGAGGACAGCTTAATGTCTATTCTAAAAAGACATAGGGAAGCCATTGGATGGACGATGAAGGATATCAAAGGGATAAGTCCAGCCATAGTTCAACATAGAATCCATTAAACCGATGAAGCAACCCCCAGGAGGGACCCACAATGCAGGCTTAACCCACTCATGCAAGAGGCAGTTAAAGCGAAAATTTTAAAACTACTAGACAATGGGATCATTTATCCCATTTCTGATAGCCAATGGGTTAGCCCCATTCATGCGGTCCCGAAGAAAGCTGGCTTTACGGTGGTTGAAAATGAGCACAAAGAGTTGGTACAAACAAGAGTGCCTACCAAGGTTCGTGTTTGTTTCGACTACAAGAAGTTGAATGCAGCTAGCCGTAAAAACCACTTCTCGCTACCCTTCATCGATCAAATGCTTGAACGAACGCCTGGCTAGACACGAGTACTATTGCTTCCTAGATAGGTACTCGGGATACAATCAAATCCCCATTGCTACAGAAGACCAGGAAAAGACCACGTTCACTTGCCCGTTCGGAACATTTTCTTACCGACGCAAGCCCTTTGGATTGTGTAATGCTCCCGCAACATTCCAACGGTGCATGCTTAGTCTTTTCTCCGATATGGTAGAACGTTTTCTTGAGATTTTTATGGATGATTTCTCCATCTACGGAGATTCATTTGATCAGTGTCTTCATCACCTAGAGTTAGTTAAGCAGAGATGCAAGGAGAAGAATCTAACTCTAAATGGGGAGAAATGTCACTTCATGGTGAGACAAGGGATTGTCTTAGGCGATGAGATTTCTGGGAGAGGCATTGAAATGGACAAGGCTAAAGTAGAAGTGATTGTTAAGCTTTCACCACCTAGAAGCGTCAAGGATATTAGAGCCTTTCTAGGGCATGCTGGGTTCTACCGACGGTTCATTAAGGATTTTAGCAAAATCGTTAGGCCCTTAACCAATCTGCTCGCTAAGGACGTGCCCTTTGATTTTAATGATGAATGTTTCAAGTCATGGGGGAAGTTTAAGTAAGAACTTATTTCTGCGCCTATTATTTCTGCTCCTAATTGGGTCCAACCATTCGAAATCATGTGCAATGCCTCTGATTTTGCTATTGGTGCTGTTCTAGGACAGCGCATCGACAATAGGCAGCACGTGATTTACTACTCGAATAGGACCTTGAATGACGCCCAACAGAATTATACAATGACTGACAAGGAATTCTTGGCCGTTGTCTTTACGTTAGAGAAGTTTTGGCCCTACTTATTAGGCTCGAAGCCGGTGATTTTCACAGATCACTCGGCCCTTAAATATCTCATGACCAAGAAGGAAGCAAAAGCCCGACTGATTCAGTGGAACCTTTTGCTTCAAGAATTTGACCTGGAAATTCGAGATAAATGAGGTATAAAGAATGTGGTCGCTGATCATCTGTCACGAATTCTGAACGCACCCATCATACAAGCTCCGATCAACGAGGATTTCCCAGACGAGCACATCCTGGCCATTTTCAAGGAACCCTGGTATGCAGACATAGTCAATTACCTGGCCACTGGACAATTACCCGCTGACTGGTCAAAGCAAGATCAATATCGTTTCTTTGTCCAAGCATGGTACTTCTTCTAGGAAGAGCCGTATCTTTTTAAGTATTGTCCCGACCAGATTATTCGACGATGCATACAAGAGGAGGAACAGAGGAGTGTGCTCAGCTTTTGCCATGACCTTGCATGCGGAGGGCACTTCGGTCCCCGCAAGACTGCTGAGAAAGTTCTACAAAGTGGGTTTTACTAGCCCACTTTGTTCAAAGACTCATATCATTTTTGCAAGTCATGCACAAATTGTCAGAAGATTGGGAAAATTTTAAGAAGAGACATGATGCCCCTGAACCCGATCTTGGAAGTTGAAATTTTGATGTTTGGGGTATCGACTTCATGGGACCATTCCCTAATTCCTTCGGCAACCAGTTCATTTTGGTTGTTGTCGATTACGTCTCTAAATGGGTAGAAGTTGTGCCTACAAAGACCAATGACAATAAAGTGGTTGTCAAATTTCTCAAAGAAAATATCCTCTCCCGATTTGGCACCCCTAGAGCGATAATTAGTGATAATGGATCACATTTCTGCAACAGAGTTTTTGAAGCTCTGATGCGAAAATATTCCATCAATCACAAGTTATCCACTCTGTATCATCCCCAAACAAATGGGCAGGTAGAAATCACCAATCGACAACTCAAGCTCATTCTAGAAAAGATTGTCAGACAGAATCGAAAGGATTGGTCGGTCAAACTCAATGATGCATTGTGGGCTTACCGCACTGCTTTTAAGATAGTTCTGGGGATGTCTCCTTATAGAATCGTATGTGAAAAAGCCTGTCATCTACCAGTCGAGTTAGAACACCGTGTCCTATGGGCCATTAAGCAACTCAATTTTGATCTGAGTGAGGCTGGTGAGCTAAGGAGACTGCAGATCTCAGAATTAGAGGAGATACGGAATGAAGCCTATGAGAATGCTCGAATCACCAAAAGTAGGACTAAACATTTTCATGACCAGATCATAACCCGGAAAAACTTTGTCTCGGGAGATAAGGTTCTGCTGTATAACTCTAGGCTTCATATTTTCATGGGGAAGCTGAAGATTCGTTGGTCTGGAACGTTCATTGTGCACACCGTTTTCCCTCACGGTGCTATGATTATTGTAGACCCTAGGAACAACATGGAATTCAAAGTGAACGGGCAAAGATTGAAGCCCTTCTTGACCACTGAGCCTATGACTCCGGATGATAGTGTGCTGACTCTTTTTACCCTGTCATACACCTAACCACAACAATTAAAAAAAAATTTCTTATTGTTTATATGCTCACCCCTTCTACATTTTTTTTGACATTTCTTTTGCCTATTCGTACTTGGCCGGCCCGGGTCAACGAAGACGGTGACATCCTCCTTCACCCTATTTATTGCATTTGCATTTACATAACATTCATTGAGGATAATGCATTAGATAGGTGTGGGTGGGTGCTAATACTTTTTCTTTCTTCTTGCAAAAAATAAAAAAATAAATAATAAATAAAAAATAAAAAAATCTCCAGATTGAAAAAAAATTTCATACTCTTTATAAAAATACCAAAAGGTTGTAGGAATTAAGGAAACCTTATTAATGAATCTTTATTTTTGCCTAAATAAACAAGAAAGATTGGTTTGACTAAGAGTTAGGAGGGATAAAGAAAATAACTCATACCTTTTATTTAGCCTTAGTAGAATATGCATAAACCACGCACACATGCTTGGGATTTAGAGACACAACTCTGAAAGAAAAAAAATAATGCTGGATAATTGTGCCTCAAGAAGCATGATTACTCATGCCAAAAAAAATATAATTAATATATAATATATAAGTAAATCTTGATTTCGTGGCCTACTCTACTTGCATATTTGACCCCAGGGGTATTTTTTCACCTGGTGCCTTAAAACCATCTGGTTTGGGATTCATCGGTTTTGATATGTATTACATGAGTAAAGTAGAAAGCCTAATGAACCAAGAATAATAAATAAATATTAATAAAATTATTTGATATTCAAAGTTGAGTTGAAAAATTCCAAGCACATCACACTTACACATTATGCATATCTATCTAAAGCAAAATAACAGAATGAGTTAGAAGTATAAGATCCTTTCTAAATTTAAAGAAAAATCATAATTTCTTCTTTTATAAAGGCTAAAGTATAGGAGGACTTATGAGGGTTGAACCTAATTCTTACACCATTCGATCATTTTTACTTAGATGATTGAAAATTTTTTTTCTTGAAAGAGGTTTGCTAACAACTAAGTATTTTTTCACTTACTAGATTTTGTGGGTGCAATCTGCTGAAAACCCTCAGGAGACAACACTCCTCCTCTAGGGGAAACCTAGAGGTTTAAAGGCTTGTTGCACATACTCAGTGCAATCGCGTCACCTGCGAAAGTGGTGTAATAATTTTCTTATTTTTGTTTTGTTCAGGACGAGCAAAAAGATAAGTGTGAGGGTGATAGGTAGTAAAAAGTGCATATTTTCCAATACATTTACTATCACATTTTCATATTTATTCCTATAATTTTACACATTTACTAATATTTTATTATTTATTGTGTGCAGGCCTTGAGAAATAAAAATAAAAGAATAAAGCCTTAAAAGAAGCCCAAAAGCCCATATTCAAGCCCAATGCAAAAGTTGCAATTATCAAATGTCAAAGTTGCAATTACTAAGGGCAATAGTTGCAAATATTAAAAGAAGAGTAAATGGATGAACTTCTACTAAATCCTAAATGCTTGTAGGATGAGGATAAATAGAGTGCAAGGATGAAATTCGTTTTGAAAGAGATTTGGATCTAGGGTAACTTGCTTCCCAAGTTATCCCGAAAATTCAAAATAAAGAGTCGAGATACAACTTCCAGAAGGATAAATCCAGATGGACGGACCAGAGGAGGCTACGCGCGAAAGCGCGTGGCCAGAGACCACACTTGTGCCGCGGAAACGCGGCCCAAGCCGCGTTTCTGCGGCAATCCGGATGAGACAGGGTAACAGCTTTCGTGGAGGAATCGTACTGGGACTCTACTTCTTCCAGCTCCTATAAATACCCCTGCAGAGCAACAGAGAAGGGCGTCCAGCGCAGTACAGGGCCAAATCTAGGGTTTTTAGGCTTTCTTCTAGTTTGTAGTTAGGTTTTTATTTTTCTTTTTGCAATTTTTATTTTTTTATGTAAATAAGAGAGAGGCCTATGTTGAGAGTGACACCAATGTACCCTCCTCTTTTCTGCCATTGTTTCAAGCAATAAAGGTAACCATTTATTTTATGTTAATCGCTTTACTTTCTTTTTCTTCTTCTTTTCCTTTTCTACTTCACCTCTGTTGGTTTTTGATGAGAATACAAGTGAATTCCAAAGCACAATTATAACAAAGTCTTTGTGAGTGCCAACGATATTTCATGGAGATGTTCTCCTCCTCAAGGTCCGTATCACTTCATTCTTGCCCAGCTTGATGATATAATGCGAATAGGGGACTGAGCTCGATCCTATGACTTATGCGTTGAACGCCTCCGAAGCAAGGTAGAACATGCAAGGTTTTCAGGTAACTCATCAACCAAACTAAGGTAAGTATTTCTTTTTCTTTCTTTTCTTTTCTTTTATTTTTGTAGATTAAATCACCAACACTTCAACTCTTTCTTTCCCAACTCATTGTAAATACCGCTTTCTTCCTAACCTAACTTTAACTACTATTTTCTTATTTTCCTTTTAATAACTAAAAGAAGAATTTTTTAGAGAACTTACTAAACCAGCTTCCATCGCTAGTCCCTCCCTGAGGATCACGACCCGCATAGCCATTGCTACAGCGGATTAGAATTGAGCACCTTGCACATCTTTACTTCTAAATCTAATATTCTATATTTTGTGTGCAGGAAAAACTAAATCAAAATTTTGGCGCCGTTGGCGGGGAGGGACGGTAAGTATTCTCTTAAAAAAAAAATTAATTAACTAATTCTTTTATTCTTTCTGTTTGCAGGTTCGGAGAACAGGAAAATAACAGCAGCAAGGACATATAGCAACTCTGTGCCTCTGCCCTCGAAGGCAGAGCAGCAGAGCCTACTACAGTGCCGCGCAAACGCGGCAATAGCCGCGTTTCTGCGGCCTTAGTAGTGAACTACTCACTAAGGTTTCTGCAGGTTGCTGCAAATTGAAAGATTTGTTTACTGCTCTGTTAAATATTCTCTGCGATCACCCTGCATACTGCTAATTAATTAACAGTAACCTATATATTGAAAAATAAAAAAAAATTTAGACTCTTGCATATAGGCACGTGTCTATTTAACTTTTTTAATTTTTGTTGAAGAGTGCTAGAGATAAGGTACGTTCGCATTGCATATAGACTAGGAAGCACCCTTGACTGATTTATCTGCTTTGAGTGAATATTTGTCTACTGCTTTACACGTACACAAAAAAAATTTAAGGGCATAACCCATAAATAACATAAGGTGAGGATTTCATCACCCTTCCTTGGCCCACAAATCATCTCCGTTGCACTAGGGACATCTCGGACTCAATTAGGGGATTATCCTAAGGGGGAACAGTGTTGGAATTTGACTCCTGCCAAATCAGTGTCTAGGAAGGGGATTGAGGGCCGAAAGCCCGAAGATTGGTGGTTATTTAATTAAGGAACGTCTTTGACGGAAACCTCCCACCAATCTTGCCCTGACCTGGCTGATTAACTTGTGGTCAAAGTCTGCACCCTACCTCCCGTGGACAGTCTAACCAGTTAGGAGTCGTCTAGGTCATAGGTCTACCCTAACTTAGGTTAGAATTTTTTTTCTTTTTGTTTGCTTATTTTTTTGTTTTCTTTTTCTTTGTTTGTGTTTGTGTGATATGGCATATAATAATAATTTTTCTAATTTTAATCCATATTACACACCAACCTCTTTTTCGGATATTACCAACCCGGCATATCATAACTTTGACCAACCTAGTGTGCCAGAATGGTCTTATCCGAATGAATATAACCCAAGCCCCCCATCTTATGACCATAATTTTCACAATAATTTCAACTCTTCACAGAGTTCATGGGGTTTCGCTTCCCCCGAGTCCAATTTTCAACCAACTTGTCCTCCGTATCCACCTTGTCCACAATATTTCCAAGATTCATACTCAGATCCACCCATTCAGAATAGAAAACCATCTATCTTGGAAATGATGAGTATGCATGAGTCCAAGCAACAACAACCATCAATCTTAGACATGATGATGCGTGAGTCCAAGCAACAATCACAGAATCTGACCGACTCACAACTTCATCACGATTGTCCGAACAATACTTCCTCTTTTCAAGTCCAATCAAAAAATGATGCACCAATCGACTTTGAAAAGATGCTTGAAGCCATGACTCAAGCTAGATTAGCTCGTGATCATGAAATAGATATGATGGTTCAATCTTTACGTTCTCACCGTTCGGCCATTTCTGATATCGCTTACCATTCTGTTAGAGCCGACGAGCCACGTTGTTTTGGACAACAAGATTCTAATTCAGTACCATCATTTGAACTTGCCGAAACTCCAATTTTTGATAGTTTGGCAAGTTATTCCTTTCCTGAAATAGAACTTGAGCATGATTATGATCATGATCTCTCACTTGGTGATTCAATTCTACTTCCTGATTCAATAATGACTCCGGTATCTTCACCTGATTTTACTTTTCCCGAGTCAACATTGGATCCTGTGCCAATTCATCATGAAATTGAATCACCCATTTTTGATGATCATATTGAACTTGACCAATTTTATAATTTTGAAAGTCCCATGGATAAATTGGCAAGTTCTCATTTTTATGATATTGAACTCAATGAGATATGTGACCTAGATTCTCAAATCTGTGATCAAGTTCAAATTTCCGAATCATTATTGACTCCTGTTTTGTTACCCAACTTAGGTAATCTTTTAGAGTCAGTTTTGATTCCCACACCTATCATTCCTAAACTTGAATCACCAATATTGAGTCACATTCCATTGTGGGAAAATGATTATGGACTTGAGTTTCAACTTCTTGATTTGGACCCACTTCTTGAACCAAGCCCGACTCCTGAACCATTACTTGATTTAAGTTTCTTTCCTGAGTCGGAATTCGTTCCCGCACTTCTTACGTCCAAGTCAATCATTCCATCTTTTCACACTCCATTTTGGGACAAGGCGGTTGACACAATTGACTCTGAAAATAATTATGAAATTTGGAAATTTGATGGGGTGGAATTATTAAAAAATGATAATACATACATTTTAGTGGGTTATACAAGAGAAATTTCTGGTAGGTTCCGTGAACTACCACATTATCTTGATTGGGTAGCAACGCTTGGCCCAATTAGACCACCACTGGAACCACCACCTTGAGGTAACATCTGCCTTCCCTTTCTTCTTTTTTATGCATATATGCATACATTCATACATTGAGGACAATGCATGAGATAAGTGTGGGGGGAGGCTTTACTAACATACTAACATAGGTAGAAACTAACAAAAAATTTTGCTAATAAAAAAATTTGCTAAAAAAAAATTTAAAAAAAAAAAGAGAGGACAATATTTTAACTTATCTTTTGAAAGAAATCTAAGTTAGTCTTAAGAATTAGGAAAATCATGATTAGGATTTCTAAAAACTTGGTCAAAATAAATAAATTGTTGAATTTTTAGGTATAGGAGGAGAAATTGAATAAGTAATTAGTCTTGATTTTTACCTTAATAAAATGTGCATACCTAATGCATATCTAGGATTCTAAGACAAAGACCCTTGTGCCTCATATAAAAAATATATAAAAATAAAAAATAAAAAAATAAAAATCACTAATTAAGCTGGATACGTGTGCCTCAAGAAGCATAAGTATTCACGCCTAAAGGTGAGTTTATAAATAAGCGTCCTTAGTTTTGTGGCCTAGTTCACTCGAATTTGAGTCCGTGGGGTGTTTTCTCACCCGGTACCCTAAAACCAACCAGTTTGGGAGCCACCGACTTTAAGTTCGCTACATGGGTGGATTAGAAAGCCTAAGAAAATTAAGAAATATTATATATGTATTAACACATCTAATAGTTAATTAGTTAGGTATGAGGGCCTCAAGAAGCCTTGATACTTACACGAAAGAAAATTAGATGAGTTATATATATTGAAAAAAAGAGAGAGAAAAAAATATAATAATAAAGAGGCATGAGAGTCCAAGTTAAGGAATTTCTAGTAAAAATTCACAAGGATGCATATGACTTAGGGTAACGAAAAAGACTATACAAACATTCAATTTTGACCCTTACCTAAAAAGGAAAACAATTTACTATATAAAGACTAAGTTTAAGAATGAATAAAAATGAGGATCCTAAAAACTTATAGATTACTTAGTCTCTTCAAACGTATTTCAAATATTTTCTTTTTTATGGATTTTGTGGGTGTAATCCGCTGAAAACCCTCACGAGACAACACTCGTCCTTTAGGGTAACCTAGGGGTTTAACGGCTTGTTGCACGTGCTAAGTGCAATCGTGATTCCTACGAAAGTGAGTTAGCTAGTTTAGTTTTTCTTTTTCTTTTTGATTTTTACTCGAGGACGAGCAAAAAGATAAGTGTGGGGTGTGATAGGTAGTAAAAAGTGCATATTTTCCAATACATTTACTATCACATTTTCATATTTATTCCTATAATTCTGCACATTTACTAATATTTTATTATTTATTGTGTGCAGGCCTTGAGAAATAAAAATAAAAGAATAAAGCCTTAAAAGAAGCCCAAAAGCCCATATTCAAGCCCAATGCAAAAGTTGCAATTATCAAATGTCAAAGTTGCAATTACTAAGGGCAATAGTTGCAAATATTAAAAGAAGAGTAAAGGGATGGACTTCTACTAAATCCTAAATGCTTGCAGGATGAGGATAAATAGAGTGCAAGGATGAAATTCGTTTTGAAAGAGATTTGAATCTAGGGTAACTTGCTTCCCAAGTTATCCCAAAAATTCAAAATAAAGAGTCGAGATACAACTTTCAGAAGGATAAACCCAGATGGACGGACCAGAGGAAGCCACGCGCGAAAGCACGTGGCCAGAGACCACACTTGTGCCACGAAAACGCGGCCCAAGCTGCGTTTCCGCGGCAATCCGGATGAGACAGGGTAACAGCTTTCGTGGAGGAATCGTACTGGGACTCTACTTCTTCCAGCTCCTATAAATACCCCTGTAGAGCAACAGAGAAGGGCGTCCAGCGCAGTACAGGGCCAAATCTAGGGTTTTTAGGCTTTCTTCTAGTTTGTAGTTAGGTTTTTATTTTTCTTTTTGCAATTTTTATTTTTTATGTAAATAAGAGAGAGAGGCCTATGTTGAGAGTGACACCGATGTACCCTCCTCTTTTCTGCCATTGTTTCAAGCAATAAAGGTAACCATTTATTTTATGTTAATCGCTTTACTTTCTTTTTCTTCTTCTTTTCCTTTTCTACTTCACCTCTGTTGGTTTTTGATGAGAATACAAGTGAATTCCAAAGCACAATTATAACAAAGTCTTTGTGAGTGCCAACGATATTTCATGGAGATGTTCTCCTCCTCAAGGTCCGTATCACTTCATTCTTGCCCAGCTTGATGATATAATGCGAATAGGGGACTGAGCTCGATCCTATGACTTATGCGTTGAACGCCTCCGAAGCAAGGTAGAACATGCAAGGTTTTCAGGTAACTCATCAACCAAACTAAGGTAAGTATTTCTTTTTCTTTCTTTTCTTTTATTTTTGTAGATTAAATCACCAACACTTCAACTCTTTCTTTCCCAACTCATTGTAAAGACCGCTTTCTTCCTAACCTAACTTTAACTACTATTTTCTTATTTTCCTTTTAATAACTAAAAGAAGAATTTTTTAGAGAACTTACTAAACCAGCTTCCATCGCTAGTCCCTCCCTGAGGATCACGACCCGCATAGCCATTGCTACAGCGGATTAGAATTGAGCACCTTGCACATCTTTACTTCTAAATCTAATATTCTGTATTTTGTGTGCAGGAAAAACTCAATCAGAGGGTGTGATTAGTCTCTAATTTTGCATAATTTTCATCATATTCTCATATTTATTTGATGTAAAATTCTGCTAATAAAGTTTTGCTTGCTTAATCCTAGGTCCATGGTGTGCAAATGAAGAAGAAGACCCTAAACCACCACTTAATGGGTGATTAAAGGCCTACCAAGTAGCCATTGACTTTAGGGAGGAGATTTTGTTAGCACAGGGCATGAAATCACGAATCCAGGAGATCAAGTGGACAGGGGACAGAAGGGACGGCACGCTACCCAAACCTTGGCGCGCACCGCCCTGACATGGCCGCAAAAATGCGGCCAGGGCCGCGTTTCGTGACCATCTGGGCGCGCGCGCCCGGGCTTTGGGCCAGGAGTTGCTCCCTGGCCCCCTTTCCCCTGGTGCCTATAAATACCCCCCAGGGGTCTTCAGTTGGGAGATATCCAGAGCTTTAGCAAGTTATTGTAATCTTGTTTTTAGAATTGTAGTTGTTTTACTTTCCTTCTTCTTCTAGTTTTAGCTTTAGCCATTAGAGTGAAAGAGAGAGAGTGTGTACAAGTTGTATTTGAAGGTGACAAGCTAATACAAGTAATTATTTCTCTTTCTTCTTTCCATTTACTTGTGTTTTTCATTTGATTCTACATTCTTATTTTAGTGTAACTCCTTCTCTTTACCTCTTCTCTTTTGTTATTTCTTTTCTTAAGCTTGTCTAACTAACTCTCCCATTGCATGGCTAACTAACTACTAACCCACTAATCTCTAACAACTTGATTAATAATTCAAATGAGTCAATAGTGTCAAACAAGTCTTGTGCAAACGAGAGCAATGACATCTTAAGATGAGGGTTCTAAATCTGACTTACCTACAAGTATTTACTATCTTATATTTCATGCTTAATGGGTTTTTGATGACCTATGGGTTGTGTGCGTTACGTGTTGTTGTAAGTTAGAGATTTTTCTTTTAACTTTGCCGATACCATTAGTGCACTTGTGTCTTCCCTTATTCTCGCCTTCTATTGGATCTTGATAAGGGAATGTCTAAGTTTTTGCCGTGTTAAGCTAAGTTATATGAAGGACTTTCACTCAATTTTCATGTGAATAGTTCCTATGCATACGGGTTAAGCTTTCCTATGATCCATCGTGAGGCTACATCTTCAAGAAGTTAGGGATTAGTGGGAGCACTTAGTAGAAAGTTAGCCATGCGCTTTTACCATTAAGAAAAATCCAACTTTACAAACCACCAAATCATTTTCAAACAATTCTTGAAACAACTTGTTTCCATTTTCCAATTCTTTATATAAAACAAAGAACTTTCTCTTTTCTTGAACAAAGAAGCCGCATCAAGCTTCCATCGCTCTCCTCCTTATGGATACGACCTGTAGAGCCACTTTGCTACTACGGAAGAATCGTAAAAGCAGTAACATCGACCCACATTCCTTCACTTATTTTTGTGCTTACTTTTTGCTGATCACACAGCAAGCAAGTTCATGGCAGAAAGTTAATACACTCCTATGTTCTTCCTCTGGTACACACCGTCTGATGATTTGGTCAGGATAGTACTTGAAAAGGTATGGCTCTTCCAAAAGAAGAACCGTACCTGGGCGAAGAAGCGATATCTATCCTGCTTCGTCCATTCAAAAGGTACTTGTCCTGTGGCAAGATAATTGATGATGTCAGCATACCAGGTTCCTTAAAGCTTGCTAGGATGTGTTCATCCGGAAAATGCTCGTTGATCGGTTCTTCCTCAATAGGTACGTAGGAATTCTAGGCAAGTGATCAGCCACTACGTTTTTCACACCTTTTTTTATTTTGAATCAGCAAGTCAAATTTTTGTAATAGAAGGATCCAACGAATAAGTCTTGCTTTTGCGTCCTTCTTCATCATAAGGTATCTTAACACGGAGTGGTCTGTGAAGACTGTGGTTTTCGATCCTAGTAGGTATAGACAGAGCTTTTCCAACGCGAATACTACGGCAAAGAATTTCTTCTCAGTCGTAGTGTAGTTTTGCTGAGCGTCATTCAATGTCTTACTCGAATAGTATATCACATGTTGCCGATTATCGATACACTGTCCTAGGACAGCGCCAATGACAAGGTTTGAGGATCACATATAATCTCAAATGGTTGGGTCCAGTCAGGAGCAGAAATGATAGGTGTAGATATCAGTTCTTGCTTAAGCTTCTTCCATGATTTAAAACATCCATCGTCAAAATCAAAGGGCACGTCCTTTGCGAGCAGATTGGTTAAGTGTTTGAGATTTTGCTAAAGTCCTTCATAAACCGTCGGTAGAACCCAGCATGCCCAAAAAAAATCAGATATCCTTAATGCATTTGGGTGTTAGAAGCTTAGCGATTACTTCTATCTTAGCTTTGTCAACTTTGATCCCTCTCCTTGAGATCTCATGACCAAAGACAATCCCCTAATTACCATGAAGTGACATTTTTCTTAATTTAAAGCTAAGTTCTTTTTCTTGCATCTTTGAAGAACTAACTCTAAGTGAGAAAGACACTGGTCAAATGAATCTCCATAGATGGAAAAATCATCCATGAAAATTTCTAGGAAATGTTCTACCATATCGGAGAAAAGACTGAGCATGCACCGTTGGAATGTCGCGGGAGCGCTGCACAATCCAAAGGGCATGTATCGGTAGGCAAAGATTCCGAATGGGCAAGTAAATGTGGTTTTCTCCAGGTCCTCTGCAGAAATAGGGATTTGATTGTATCCTAAGTACCCATCCAGAAAATAGTAGTACTCGTGTCTAGCTAAGCATTCTAGCATTTGATCGATGAAGGGTAGCGAGAAATGGTCTTTACGGGTAGCTGCGTTCAATTTTCAATAATCAATCAAACATGAGCCTTGGTAGGTAGTCTTATTTGCTCCAACTTCTTGTGTTCATATTCTACTACCGTGAAATCAGCTTTCTTAGGGATAGCGTGGATCGGGCTAACCTATTAGCTATTAGAAATGGGATAAATTATCTCATTGCCTAACAGTTTCAAAATTTCTATTTTCACAGCATCTTGCATGACTGGGTTAGCCTTCGCTGTGGGGTCCCTCCTACGAGTCACATCATCATTCAAATGAATTTGGTGTTGTACTATCGCTAGACTTATGCCTTTAATGTCATTCATTGTCCATCCAATGGCTTCTCTATGTTTCCTTAAAATTGACATCAAGCTTTTCTCTTGTTTCTCAGTCAGATGGGACGCTATGATGACTGGCAGGGTTTCTCTTCTACCTAGGTAGGCGTACTTGAGGTGTTCGGATAAAGCTTTTAATTCAAAGGAAGAAGTGGATTCATTATAAGGGAGAATTAGATTTCGGTCATGGGATTAGGTACATTTGGACTTAACGTCCAATCCACTGCTGCATCAATAATATGCTCTAAATTGAAATCCTTGGACTGCAGATCGAACTCGCTCTCTGTGTTTATCTCCATGCTCTCCTCATGCTCACTTGTCAAATTTTCAATGGAGTTGACCTTAAATGTCTGATCATTCATATCCCTGGATTATTTTCTTAGGTTGAAAACATTGACCTCCTTTGTCATGTCTCTAAAGGTCAATCACATAGACCCATTCTTATAGTTGATTATGGCATTAGCTGTAGTAAGGAATGGGCGCCCTAAGATGACTGGAGTTTGAGACCTTGGGTTGACACATGTTGGGTCTCAAGCACAATGAAGTCAACGGGGTAAATGAAATCCCTAACCCGAATAAGGATATCTGTGATTTCCACTTTGGGGACTTTCATAGATTGATTGGCTGACTGAATGGTTACTCGAGTTGGACGCAGTTCATCCAACCCAAGTTGCTGGTATACTGAGAGAGGTAGCAAGTTGATACTTGTTCCCAGGTCAAGAAGTGCTCGGCTAATTTCTGTTTATCCTAAAGTGCAAGAAATGGTAGGACATTCGGGATCTTTGTATTTGACCGTAATTGAACCAGAGAGAAGTCTGCTTATGTTGGTTGCTAAGAACACTTTCTTGGGCACATTCATTTTTCTCTTCTTAGTATACATATCCTTAAGAAATTTAGCATATGTTGGAACTTGTTGGATTGCATGACCTGATTGAACATCTCGAGTATCTTTTCCATGTGTATGTTCTTATTGTTGTTCCTAAGCCTATTTGGAAAGGGTGCTACAGGCTTGTGAACTTGATCAGTAGTTGTGTCCTTGTCAGATGTTTGTGGAGCAGATTGAGATGAGCTAGCAGATGTGAAGGCATGTGTAGGATAAATTTGGATAGAATGTTTTGGCTTAGAGACCTGATTGTCCACCTTCTTTCTTGATCTAAGTATATGAACAACATTACACTGGTTGATCTGAGAATCTTGAACTTCATAAGATTGATTGGAATTCGTAGGGTTGACTAGCAGTTGACTAGGTAAAGCACCCTTGGGTCTTTCACTTAGAGAATTTGCTAATTGAATCATCTGAATTTTCAATCTTGATATAGCCTGTGTATGGTTGTTCAATGTCTGTCCTTGATTTTACATGAAGGCGGTTTAGGACTTCAGGAGTGCCTCCATACATTTCTTCAAATCACCGAGTTTTTTCTCTATTGGTGAATTTTAGAAGGAGAAAGATGAAGCTTGACTAGGAAAGTTTGCTTGATGATTGGGATGGTGAAGATTGTTAGGGAAATTAGGCCTGAAAAAATTGTTCGGGCCCCAAGAAAAATTTGGGTGATTTCTCCAATCGGAATTGTAAGTCTGCGAGTAAGGATTATGTTGCGGCCTCGAGTAGGCCGCATTCATGTGTTCCGGAGGTACTTGATGAATTTGAAAAGTTGGGCACTCTTCAAAAACATGGTTTGGTGCCTGACAATATGAACAACCCGGATTGTGGACCGGTGGTGGATTGATTTGGTTAATTTTGGTTGGCTCTTTTCTTTCTAGAACCTCTATTCTTCTCATCATAGTGGGAATCTTAGATTCAGCAGTTATGAATGATTCTAAGGATAGGAGCCCTCCTTTTGAAGTTATACATTATGAATTTCTTGGCTTCTCAGAGGTTTGCTCCCATTAGAGGGTTTTCTCATCTAGATCTTCAAATAAATCCCAACCCTGATTTTATCCTTTTGTAAGAATCCCCCTGACACATGGTTTCTAATAAGATTTTTGTTTGATAATCAAAACTATCATAGAGAATCTGGCACTAACGCCATTTTTCTACACCATGATGAGGGCACTGAGCTAAGAGATTTTTGAATCGCTCAAAGTATTTTCAGAATGGTTCACTCTATTCTTGCCTAAACTGCATGATGTTCTTTCTGATGAGGGCAGTCTTGTGGATTGGGTAAAATTTCTTCAAGAAAGCCTTGACGAAATCATCCCACGTCGTGACTTAGTCCACAGCAAAGCAATACAATCATTTCTTAGCTAGGTCCTTTAGGAAAAAGGGAATGAAACGTAACCTAACGGCATCGTCTCCTAGTTAGGGATGTGCATCATGAGGCATACTTCTTCAAATTCTCAAACAAAAAATATGCGTACTCTGATTCTAAACCGTTAAATTTCAGGAGAGTGTTGATGAATTGCGGTTTTAGCTCAAATTATTACCATTCGCTTCAGAAAGTTTAATACAAAATGGGAGTGAAGTTCTTATTGGGTAAAACCTATCCTGTAGCGATGTCATCACTAGTTCTGGATACAGTGGAAGAGAAGTGATTTGGGTCAATCTAGAAATAACAAGATCTTTCAACCACTCTTACATGCAGCACACCACAAATAACGTACAAACAATAAAACAATCAAAAAGAATAAAAAACAAATAAAATAAAGAGAAACAACCACCAAGCCTATTCTAAGGTACCTGGACCCAGACAACTCCTAACTGGTCGATTCTACGGGGGAGGTTATTGCAAGAATTAGACTACAAGCTAATTGGCCAGGAAAGAGAAAAACTCGGTGGGAGGTATTCGGGCATGAGCCTCGGGTCTTATTTACGCCAAACCACAGAGTTTTCGAGGCTTAACCTCTCAATCCTCTTTCCTTAGACATCGATTTTATAGGAGTACAGTTCTTACAATTTTCACCCTCGGTTAATCTCTTAGTGAGTCTAAAATATCCCTAGGGCCAACGTCTATCAAATTTGAGTTAGGCTTGGGATTGTGAGTGCACTTGGAGATCTTTTTTGGGCTAAGAGAGGGTGATGAAATCTCCACCTTATCTTGTTTATTTGGGTTTTGCTCTTAATGTCAATTGTGCAAGTGTACAATGTATTCACAACAAGACAACACTCAAAGCGATAAATCACTGCAAAAATGTTAGTCCTATTCTATATGAAATGCACGCGTATCTTTCTCCATCACTCTTCAACAGAAATAGAAATGAATTGAAATAGATATGTGCTCTAAATGCAAAAGTCTAATCAAATTTTCAATTTAGCAACAAATAAATTTCTGTTGAGTTATTGACAGTGCATAGGTGAGTCATACAAGAAACTATTATTTACAGAAAGTAATTTCTTAGCGCAATTTTTCGCAAACTTGTAGAAAATTTTTGTGAGCACTTCAATCAGAAAAGTCACGCATGCGAGGCTTTTCTGAAGGCAAAAGTGCTCTTCTTTTTCAAGCAAGTGTAGGTCCACTGCGGCGATTAGTCCCTTGACTCTTCCTCCTATACAAAAACAAAGAGAAATTTTAGTAACAACAAGAAAAACTGTTACTCTTCCCCGGCAACGGCGCCAAAATTTGATCGCTAAAGAGCATGCACAAGAAGAAGTAAAAGAGTGATGGTCGATGTTACAGCTTTAGCGATTCTACCATGTAGCAAAGTGGTTATACGGATCATATCCACAAGGGGGGCGATAGAAGCTTGATGTGAGGTCTTCTTTGTTTGTGAAAAAGATGTATTTTTGTTTAAAGAATGAATTGAAAGAAAACAAGAAAGATTGTAGAAATGATTTGAAATATTTTGGTGTTGGAAAAGTATTTTCGATTTTAAAGATGAAAAAGATGCATGGCTAACCTTCTACTAATTGCTCCCACTAACCTCTAACTTCTTGAAGATATAGCGTCACAATGGATCATGGGCAATCACATACCTTGTGTATAAGAACTTTTCACGTGGTAGATCAAATGAAAGTTTCTCTCATCACCTTGCTTCATACAGCAAAACTCGAACATTCCTCCATCAAGATCCAATTGAATACGAGCATGGAGGAAGAAACAAGTGCACTATTAATATCGGTAAGGATGCATGAGAGTTTCACTAACTTACAAAAAACAACTAGAGTTAAAAACTTCTATAGATCATCAAAAACTTAGGAGTCAAGCATAAAATAAGAAAGTGAGTCTACTTGTTAGTAAGTTAGAGTTAAAAACCCTCATCGTAAGATATCATAACTCTTGTTTACCCAAGGCTTGTTTGACACTTATTGAGTCATGTGGGTTGTTCAAGCAAGTTACCAGAAATTAGCGGGTTAGTAGTTAGTTAGCCATGCTATAAAGAAGTTAGTTAGACATGGTAAATGAAAATAAAAGAGAAGATGAAAGGAGAGAGAACATACTAAACTAGTGCAAGTAAAAGTAAGGTAAAAATACAAAGAACAGTGTGGTAAAGGAAGAACTTCACTTGTATTTGATTGTCACCTTTAAGATACAAGTTTCACTCTCTCTCTCTCTCTCTCTCTCTCTCTCACTCTAATGGCTAACTTAATACAAAAAACAAGGAGAGAATATAAGAAATCAAAGAAAAATACAACAACAAACTAGCATGAACTCTCTATTCTTTGGATATCTCTTTTCTGAAAATTCTGGGAGGTATTTATAGCCATAGAAACATGGGGGGATAGAGTGGGAGTGATGGCCCCTGGCACTGGCAGAACGGTGCCAGGATGGTCGCAAAAACGCGCCCTTGGCCACATTTTCGCGTTCATACTGGCTTCAATCTACCAGCACCAGTTCGTGCAGACTTGTGCTAAGGAGAGGAGCTTGTTGGTGCATTAAATGGTTGACTTTTGCTCACTAGTTCAGCAGATCTGGGCTTTAAGTGTGGGCTTCTTCTTGGCTCTAAAAAAATCCTCAGATATGTTAAAGTTTTAGGCCTCTTCTTTTCTTCAAGCCATGGACCTAGAAACAAGGAGAAGCACCCATTAGTAAACAGAATTTTATTAAGATAAATATGAAAATGTGATAAAAACATATGCAAATAAACAAGGAGAAGCACCCATTAGTAAATAGAATTTTATTAAGATAAATATGAAAATGTGATAAAAAAATATGCAATATAAACACTAATCACTTCTTCTTAGTCCTGTTTGGCGTGCTGCTTGCACCCACCATGTTTGTAGTAACTCCAGGGTACTTCTTGTCAGAAAAGGTTCTCTTCCTACGGAAGCGATGCCTCTTGGCCGAGCGGGAGACTGGCACTGTTGATAACCGGTTGAATACCGACTGTTTACTTGCATGTAATAAGTTGCAATGGCGTTCAGAGAGCACCGCTGTGATGAGCCGTTCACAGCAGCATTGTGGAGTGATTTGATGAACACTCCTCTTCTTTGTCAAGTAATATCTTAAATCCATTGCAGGGAGATCAAAGAGATCAGCCTCGAGTCTCTGAGGATAAGGACTTCCCTGTTTAGCTCTGACCTTAGCCGTCGGAGAGTGAATGTGCGTCTTATGTCATAACTTTGAAACGCGGGTCTCAGAGATGCGAGGCTCACATTTTGAGTTGGAGACGAGGGGCTCGTTCTCTACAGAAGAGACGTGAGTTTCTCATTTTGGCACAAACACGCGGGTCTCGCATCTTTGAGAAGAGACATGGATCTCGCGTTGCTGAACGTTGCAACTGTGAGGTGAAATGCGAGTCACGCATTCTAATGTAGAAACGCGGGCTTTGCATTCAGTTATAGAAATGCGGACCTCATGAGCTCCACATTTTGATATAGAGACGCGGTCCTCGTGTTTTTGTTGGGAAACGCGGGCCTTGCGCTTTTGCTGGGAAACACAGGCCTCGCGCTCTAATGCAAAGACGTTGGCCTCACGTTGATGATCTGAGATGCGCGTCTCGCGCTACTCAGAAAAAACATGGGCCTGAGCCCTATATTCTGTACCTGCTAATAGATGACTTTTTCAGCTTCTTCCATCTGTTGTTGACGCGTGCGACACCTTTGTGGATGTTCAGCATTCCGATTATGCTTCACTGGTTGTTGGGAACCCCCGGTAACCTGCTGTTGAGGAATCTAGAGAGGAGAGGTACGACGAGGCTGGCCTTCATCATCGTTGGCCTCGCGGGTCTCATGGGAGACATTGACGCGGGCCACGTGGGCGATGCGGCAAAAAATGGCACTTTTTGCATAGGCCATTCTTGGAGAAGTCTCCGAAGAGATTTGAGAGCAGATCTCTAAGGAGACTCTGTGATATTGCCGCGTCGCTTTGGGGCTCTTGGATCCAGAAGAGAGAAACTCCTCATACTTCGCCTGATCGAATTCAATGACAAGTGATTCGACCATCTTTCCCTCGAAGTTGACGTCACCTTTGCGCCACAACTTGCTCGTCTGTGGAGAAAGTCAAGTTTTCCAGCAGAGTTGCCATCTCTTGTTCGGGTCAGAAAATTGAAAATATTGCAAAGTTTAAATTTGAAAAAATGGCACTTTTTGCATAGGCCATTCTTGGAGAAGTCTCCGAAGAGACTTGAGAGCAGATCTCTAAGGAGACTCTGTGATATTGCCGCGTCGCTTTGGGGCTCTTGGATCCAGAAGAGAGAAACTCCTCATACTTCGCCTGATCGAATTCAATGACAAGTGATTCGACCATCTTTCCCTCGAAGTTGACGTCACCTTTGCGCCACAACTTGCTCGTCTGTGAGAAAGTCAAGTTTTCCAGCAGAGTTGCTGATTAGACGAAGAAGGTATACGTATTATGAGTATAAAAATGTATTTGATGTACCCTTTCTTGTCTCCGCTATAGTATAGGACTATACCGAGTCGATTCTCAGGGAGAGCTCGCGATAGAAGCTTTGACGTGTGGTAGTGAAGTTGTTAACGAGTATTCTTCTCTTTCTTATAAACTTAATGAATCAAGTGAAAAGAAACTAAAGAAAAGGATGGATATGTTCATGGTGGAAATCGTTGGAAAAAAATCAAGATTGGGATTTGGTATTCACAAGAAAAGGAACGAAAACTTAAGAAAGCTTGAATGAAAAGCCATGACTAGCTTACCTTGCTAGCTTGCCAAGACTTACTAGACTCCTTGATAGCGAACGCGTGCCTAATGTTGTCACTCCATCGGCGTAGGTTTCGTCTTGCGTGTTGACCTAATTACTTTCTCATGTGGTTGAAGGGTGGTTTAACCCATCCGAGAGAGAAGATCATACAACTTGCAAGATGAAATAAAGCAATCACCCATGAGTTAGTGAAGATGGCAAGGCTAGTGGTTAGCTAGTACATGGAGAAAGATTTAGCTACAAGCCATTAATGAAGTAAAGCAAAGCATGAATAAATTGCAAGAAGTAAAGAAAGCAGTAAAAAGCAATTAAAGAAAGCAATTAAACTAGAATCATGCTTCAAGTAGAGGAAGGAGAATGGATCAATCCTTGTTGCTTCAAGTGTCACCCTTGATTACACAAGCTCTCTCTCTCAATCTCTCTCTTTTACAATGATTCTAGGGAAGAAGAAGAGGGATCTAAAGAACAAAACCTAGAGAAAAACTAAACAAAATTACAACATACTAACTATTCTCCTCTCTTCTCCATTCTGTTTTTGTACGCAGGTCCAAGTCCAGTATTTATAGCATGGGAGAGAACCTTCGAGAGCCAAGTTTGTTGGCGCAAAATCCGAGGTCATAACGACCTAGGATTGCCGCGTTTTGGCGGGAAATCGCGGCACAACGGATTCCGTTGAGTAACAGCTTTCTGGTACAGGTTGTTACGAGTTGTTTGGCCACGTGGTATATCTGGAATCTTCGTTTGTTGCGCGGATTTCTCTGGATCTGGGATTCAAATCTTTGGCTTATCTTTAATCTTTGATTAATCACTTAATTATTGCTAATTAAGGTGATTAATGGCTTTCTCTCCTTTAGAGTGTGTACCTGCAAATATATAGAGAAGAGGATTAAAAATCATATATTTATTAACTAAATGCATGGGAATTATGAGGTAAAATATGCAATATTGGATTACAATCACACCCCCACACTTATTCTTTTGCTCGTCCCGAGCAAAAACAAAGAAAAAGAAAAGAAAATCTATACTACCAGTTTTATTACACCACTTTCGCGGGTGACGCGATTGCACTGAGCGTGTGCAACAAGCCGTTAAACCTCTAGGTTACCCTAGAGGAGGAGTGTTGTCTCCTGAGGTTTTCAGCGGATTACACCCACAAAATCCTTAAAGAAAGAAAACAAATGTTAGTATTTTGAAAATTCATTTTGAAAGAGAGACATGTTTTCGAACTATTTTTGCAAAAATATAAGTGATCCTAGGTCATAAGTCCACCTATAATCATTCTTCCTTAAACTTAGTCTCCATGCAAGATCTTGTTTTTAATTAAGGTAAGAATTCAAAATTGGATTGAATACTTTATCTTTCATAAAACCTAGATAGTATGCACACCGTGTAAGTGAAGATTTCTGGGATTTCAACTCCAACCATTAAGCCATTTATTTATATATATTTATTTTTCTCTTTTTTTTTTCTTCCCTTAGTTTTCTTAGGCTTTCTAGTTCACCCATGTAGCGAGCCTATAACCGATGACTCCCAAACCAGATGGTTCTAGGGCACCAGATGAGAAAACATCCCTCGGGTTAAAGGACTCGAGTGAAAAAGGCCACAAAACTAAAGGGGATTATTTATAATCACCGTTAGGCGTGAATAATCATGCTTCTTGAGGCACAATTATCCAGCTTAATAAGTGAGATCACCGTTAGGCGTGAGTAACCATGCTTCTTGAGGCATAGTTATCCAGCTTAATAAGTGATCTTTTATTTATATATTTTTTTTTATTTATATGGCATTTTTGGTCTTTGTCTCCATCCCAAGAAATGTGTAAGTGTAAAGTGCATATTATCTAAGGCAAAAAATTCAAGATAAGAATATCTCCCCAATTTTTCTTACTTAGCCTATAATTTCAAACAAGATCTATTATTTCAACTAGGTTTAAGATGTCATAATTAAGGCTTTCTTAATTCCTAAGATACATCTTAATTTTCTTAAAAATAGATCAAAACTTTGTCTCTTATTTCAAAAAGTTTTTTTTTTATTTATTATTTTTTTTAATTTTCTAAAAGAAAAGTCAAATCTAAAAAGAAAAGATAAAATCTAAAAATAAAATGGAAGACCTAAAAAAAATAAAAATCCTATAAAGAAAATAAAAAGTCCTATGTTAGTACATACCCCCATACCTATCTCATGCATTGTCCTCAATGTATGCAAGATAAAAATGATGCATGAAATAGGTAAGGTAAAAAGTCACTCCCTCCTCCTCTTTGGACCCGCAGTGGTACTGGGTCCTGCTGACTGTGTCCTCCTCAATCTCGCCTCAATGCCCTCTAATCTGGAGGTTTGCTCCTCCAACCTGGAAGATTGCTCCTCCATCTTCTTCCTCAATCTCACTTGACCCCTAAAAATTTTCTTCATGCCCTTCCAGATGGAAGACATGAAAGCTCGTGATTCTGCTGGGGGTTCCTGCCTCCAAAATTCAGGTTCATCCTCTTCCTCAAAACTCTCCTCAGAGGAGGACTCTACCGGTACATCCTCAGCTTGGACTGTAGGAGTCCATACTGCGTGTAAACAACTAGTGTACGAACTGGTAGATCTCTCGGGTGCAACAAACACTCTATCAAATGAATCAAAGAGATCATCTGGTAGAAAAGTCCTACACAGACGTGTTATTAAGGTGGGATGTGAGTATTTGGCACCTCTTGTGCGGGAAGAGTTGGTGATTAGTGCATGGAAGATGACCTTGTTTAAACAAACCGTGTGCTGACGTGTCATTAAGTCATGTATAATCTGCAACACAGGCCTGTTAAAAGTCGTGGTATGGTCTAACCCTAAAATATTGCGTTGGATCCAACGTCCAACGCAATGAACATTCCTAAACGTGGTGTTAGCCTTTAACCCACGATCCTGCTCAGTACAGCGAGCCCCCATAACAGTCATATAGTCAATCAAAGGGAGAGGCTCGCTTGGGTATGTGACGGTTGGGACATTAGTGACTTCCTCAAGAAGAGGAAGCGTGACAAGGAAATCCCCGGTGGGCATATGGACAGTGAACTGGTATGCTTGTGGATCTACCGATGCTAGGTCAAGATGAGTGTAAAACATCGTCATAAGTTCGGGACAATAGAATGCCTCGGTCTCAGAATTATCATATATCAATGTGTACCAATTCCTAGCCCTAATCCTTTCTAAAAACACATGTCCATAACCATTCACATCAATTAAAATCCGCCCAAAATCTTTCTCAGCAAAAATTGCAGGTGCCATAGTATGAATTAAAGAGCAAAGCGATAAAAAGAAGAGATTAGAAGTCGAACCACCCCCGGATTACGTGGGGGGAATAGAATCGATCTCTGTTGTGGATTCAGAAAGCTCTGAAGGAAGATTTAGCACCAGATCTGTGGAAAGTGCGCGAAATCGATCGGAGCAGAATTTTTCTGGGCTCAGGAAGCTTCAGATGTGCCGCGTTTGCGCGGCTGGGACGGCGGGTACGCGGCAGATCTGAGAGATCTGGGGAGAAGAAAAAGTACAGTGGCGGCGCTTTGAGAGAAGATTTGGGATCTGAAGATAGGTTTCTCGTGTGACGGTTGAAGTGTGGGGTAGAGGGATATTTATAGGAGGGAGAAAAGTTAGGTTTCCAAAATTATCCCTAGGTCAAAGATTTAATTACAACCCTAGGTCAAAAGATTTTGAATTGGAATGGAATCCTAGGGAAGAGAGAGAATCCTAGGAATTTAGAAAGATTGGAAGTTGGAAAGTGTGGGAACTCCTTTTAAGCATAAAAATCCCTCCTTTATTTCTATTTATTATTTTTTTATTTATTTTCTAAATTCTATGTTAGTAAATCCTATGTTAGTAAAAAAAATTATCTTAAGGTGGTGGTTCCGGTGGTGGTCGGATTGATCCACGGAACATGGCCCAATCAACTTGTCGTTGGGTTTTCAGGAACCCACCAGAAATTTCAATAATATGACCCACAAAAATGATGTGTGCATTTAAGATTATTATGTACATTCCCCCATCTAATTTCCAAATTTTTAAAATAATTCCTGAGTTAAATTTATCAACTACCTTGTCCCAGAATGGAATATGGAATGATAGAACGGTTGACTTGGACTCGGAAAGGAACACCGACTCAGGAAAGTGAATGAAGTCAAGTAAAGGTTCAGGAGTCGGAATGGATTCAGGAACTGAGTCCAAGTCAAGAAAATGAAGCTCAAGTCCACATTCAGTTTCCCATGATGGAATGTGACTATCTAAGATTAGTGATTCAAGTTCAGGAAGGTTGGGAATCAAAACTGACTCTGAAATGTTACTCAAATTGGGTAACAAAACAGGAGTCATTAATGATTCAGGTATTTGAATTAAATCACAAACTTGAGGGTCAAAGTCACATTTCTCATTGAGTTCAATTCCACAAAATTGTGAACTTGCTAATTTGTCAATAGGATCTTCAAAAAGGTATAATTGGTCAAGTTCAACATGATCCTCAAAGATGGGTGATTCAACTTCATTGTGAATTGGGCAAGGATCCAAGGTTGACTCCGGGAAAAGATTGATGTGAGGTAGAGATACCGGAGTCATTATCGAATCAGAAAAGAGGATTGAATCACTAAGTTGGAGTTCAAGATCACATTCCTTATGTAATTCAATTTCAGAAAAATGTGAACTTGCCAATTTATCAATGGGATTTTCAGAAGTATGGAATTGGCCAAGTTCAATGTGATCATCATAAAATATTGGTGATTCAATTTCACAATGGATAGGTACTGGATTCAATTCTGACTTTGGAAATGGATTGAAATCAGGTAAGGATATGGAAGTCATGATTGAATCAGGAAGTAGAGTTGAATCATCTGATGAAAGTTCAGGATCATAATCATGTTCAAGTTCAATTTCAGGGAAAGGAAAACTTGCCAAAATGTCAATTGGATCTGAAGTTTGGACAAATTCATTTGGTTGTGCTGAAATTGAATCTTGATTTCCAAAACAACATGATTCTTTGGCTCGGACAGAATGGTTAGTGACATTAGAAGAATGAGAATGAAGAGTTTGAATCATCAATTCTACGTCACGATTACGAGTATTTCAAGTCTGAGCCAAGAATTCAAGCATCTTTTCACAATTCATTGGTTCATCATTTTGTGAAAAAGATGAAGTGTTGTTTTGGAATTGGTGATGAAATTGTGAGTCAAAAATGTATGGTGATGGAAAAGTGGACTCACACAAGAAATCTTTACTCGTTTCCATGACAAATGGTTGTTCATTAGGAAAGGTGGAACTGAGTAAGACTCTTGAAAATACTGTGGAATTGGAGGGGCAAATGTTTCTTGAAGTTGTTGCTCGACCCTTTGAAGATTAGCTTCTATACTCCTGAGTAACTCAGATTTTTCTTCAATTGGTGGTTCAGAAAAAGGAGTATATGAAGCGGATTCTGGAAATGAATATTGTGGATATTGTGGACTCGGTGAATATGGTGGACAAGGAGGTTGATAATTAAACTCGGGGGACTGGAATCCCCAATTACTCGGTGAAGAGTTGAAATTATTATGAAAATTATAGTTATTAGATAGGGGGTATGGGTCATATTGATTCGGATAAGGCCAACCCGGTGTATTTGGTTGGTGCATATTGTAAAACACCGGGTTGGAATTATCCGAATATGGAGATGGTGTGAAATATGGATTATTATTGAAAGAATTGTTGAAGGCCATATCACACAATCACAAACAAAAACAAACAAACAAACAAACAAACAAAAGAAAGAAAACTTCTAACCTAAGTTAGGGTAGACTTAGGACCTAGACGACTCCTAACTGATAGACTGTCCACGGGAGGTTTAGTGTAGACTCTAACCACAAGCTAATCAGCCAGGGAAGGGTAAGGTTGGTGGGAGGTTTTCCGTCCGGAGACGTTCCTTAATTAAGTAACCAGCAACCTTCGGGCTTTCGGCCCTCAACCCCTTTCCTAGACACTGATTTTGCAAGAGTTAAATTCCAACACTTTTCCCCCTTAGGATAATCTCCTAAATGAGTCCGAGATGTCCCTAGGGCCAACGTCTACTTTTTTATTAAATTAGGCTTGGGTTAGTGAGTGCTTGGGAAAATGATTTTCGGGCTAAGGAAAGGGTAATGAACTCCCCACCTTATCTTATTTACGGGTTATGCCCTTAAAATTGATTTGTGCAAGTGTACAAGAAATATCACAAGGATTCACTCAAAGCATGAAAATCAAGCAAAGAGTTTGTCCTAGTCTAAATGCAATGCGAAACGTACCTTGCCTCCAGCACTCTTCAACAGTAAAAGTAAAGAATTGAAAGACACGTGCCTAGAAATGCAAGTGTCTAAACAATTTTTAACAATTTCAACCAACTTTTTACTGTTTTTTAATTAAGCAGGTATATGGTGCAGAATACAGAAAGTTAAGTATTGCAGAAGCTGTATCTTGCAGAGCTGAATACCCTGCAGAAAATTTGTCAGAAGTGAACTCCTCGTTGCCGCGTTTCCACGGCAAATGCCGCAGATCCGCGGCAATTTGGAGGGATCCTGGGCTTTGCTTTCTTGAGCAGAGGCCCAGGTCCACTTATATGTTTCTGCACTGAAGATTTTCCTATTTCTTGAACCTGTAACCTGCAACAGAGAAGAAGAATCGTTTAGTACTTCACTTTAAACCAAAAAAAATACGTTGCTTTCCCCGGCAACGGCGCCATTTTGATTAGACGAGAAAGGTGTATTAAAATGTAGTCGATGTATCCTTTCTTATCTCCGCTATAGCATAAGGCTATACCGAGTCGATTCTCAGGGAGAGCTAGCGATAGAAGCGTTACGAATCGTAGTGAAGAAATGTAAACGAAGTGTCTTCTTTGTTCTTTAAAAGAATAAAACAATCATGGAAAAAGGAGTGAAAGAATGGATGGATATGTTCATGATGGAAAAGTGGAAAAAGAAATCAAGAGTGAGATTTGGTATTCACAAGAAAAGGAAAGAAGACTTGTAAAAGAATAGATGGAAGATAACCATGACTAGCTTACCTTGCTAACTTGCCAAGACTTACTAGACTCCTTGATAGCGAATGCGTGCCTCATGTTGTCACTCCATCGGCGTGGGATTCGTCTTGCGTGTTGATCTAATTACTTTCTCACTTGGATGACGGGAGGTTTTACCCATTGGAGAAGAGAAGATCATCCAACTTGCAAGATGAAATAAAGCAATCACCCATGAGTTAGTGAAGAAGGCAAGGCTAGTGGTTAGCTAGTACATGGAGAAAGATTAGCTAAAAGCCATTAGAGAAGTAAAACAAAGCATGAAGTAAATTGCAAGGAATTAAAGAAAGCAATAAAGAAAGCACATAAAGAAAGCAAGTAAACTAGAACCAAGCTCAAGTAGAGGAAGGAGAATGGATCAATCCTTGCATAGCTTCAAGTTGTCACCCTTGATTACACAAGCTCTCTCTCTCTCACAATCTCTCTCTTTTACAATGAATTCTAGGGAAGAAGAAGAGGGATCTAAAGAACTAAAACCTAGAGAAAAACTACTAAAAATTACAACAATCTACTAACTTTCCTCTCTTCTCCATTCAGTTTTTGTACGCAGGTCCAAGTCCAGTATTTATAGCATGGGAGAGAACCTTCGAGAGCCAAGTTTGTTGGCGCAAAATCCGAGGTCATAACGACCTAGGATTGCCGCGTTTTGGTGGGAAATCGCGGCACAACGAATTCCGTTGAGTAACAGCTTTCTGGTACAGGTTGTTACGAGTTTGTTTGGCCACGTGGTATATCTGGAATCTTCGTTTGTTGCGCGAATTTCTCTGGATCTGGGATTCAAATCTTTGGCTTATCTTTAATCTTTGATTAATCACTTAATTATTGCTAATTAAGGTGATTAATGGCTTTCTCTCCTTTAGAGTGTGTACCTGCAAATATATAGAGAAGAGGATTAAAAATCATATATTTATTAACTAAATGCATGGGAATTATGAGGTAAAATATGCAATATTGGATTACAATCACTATGCCAGTTAAAGAGTAGATTGGAAGAGCACTAGTGAAACTTGCCAATTTTTAGGAAATTATCTCGTTTCGTGGTCTTATAAGAAATAAAATTCCATAGCCCTCTCAACTGCCGAGGCAAAGTATGTTGTAGCCAGAGCTTGTTGTGCACAAGTCTTTTGGATGAAACATACTCTCCTTGATTATGATTTGTATTTTGACCATATTAAAATATTTTGTAATTACCTAGTACCATTCATATGAGTAAGAATGCAAATCAACATATCGAGACCAAGCACATAGAGATTAGATATCACTTTCTTTGAGATAATTATGAGAAAGGAGATATTGAGATTGATTATGTTTCTACCGATTTTTAATTAGGTGATATTTTTACTAAACCACTTGATCTTAATAGATTTCTTTCATTTATAGTGAATTGAATGTTTGCATTATAGAACCATGAGTTTTTCAAATTATTGTTTGATTTTGGTATTTATATTTGATTTTTTTTTGTGTTTACTTTAAATTGGTACGATTTAGCGCATTTAAAAATAAAATTGGTATCAACAATGATAGACTTTCAATATTCATTCTATTGGTATCTACTAGCTTTAATTGATTTTTGAGCCCCTTTTTTATTTATGAGGTGCGAGAAGGATTATGAGTTATTTTATTTGTATTTGGGATTTATGAGTTATTTGGTATTAAATAGATTTATGATTTAGAGATTTATAATTTAACTACTACTTGCTATTACCACTATTCATGTTTATATACCTTGCTTTGTTGTATACCTATTTGGTGGTTGGAGGCAAAGATGGAGGTTGGTATGTTTATGCACGGTATTTCAGGTTTCATATCTATACCTATATGCATATGATGACTTGTTTTGAAATTGTCTCATTCTTTAATCATAAATGATTAAACTTGATAGATAAGCATAATTTTAGTGGAGCTTTTCAAGCTCTCTGTATTTGTCTATCCTCAATAACTCATGTGTTTTGTCATCATCAAAAAGGGGGAGATTGTTGGCCCAATGGTACACTCTCTGGTTTTATTTTGATGACTACAAATCACATGACGTTATTCGGTACTAATTATATTGTGTGTTTCTAAGTAATTCAGGTTCTAAGAATATTGTTGGTGTATTCTTCCTCAAAAGGAAGGTATTCTAGTCTCAAGATCACTCAAAGAAGGGTTCGAGTTTGGACGATCAAGCTTCACATTTTGGAGAAGCCCTCTTGAATATTGCTTGAAGATACAGAGTACAATTATAAGATAATAGAATGTTTAAAGGATAATGTGCAGAATTGATACTCAAGAAGTCACACACACAAAATGCGAGTTTTTTAAAATACGAGTTTTTTATCTAATTTTTCTCATTTTGGTATTTTACAAGATTTGATATTTGATACATATTCCATATTTTTTCAAATTTATATATCCAGTTTATATCATGTATCTCATAGTTTGTGTATTGCCAAAACACTTTTCAAACAAATACAAAAATTTTAAAAATAAGTTTGATTTCAAAAACTGTTTTTAGGTCGAATTGGTCGACCGGGCTGTCGACTGGATCTCATGGCCATGTCTTTATGCATGCTATGCACGTTTGTCAGATGACCAACTAGTCGACCGGGCGGCCGACCGACTGACAAGCTTCTGGTCTCGGTTGAGACTGATCGATCGGGCGGTCGATCGAAGTCCAACAGATAGTTCAATTTCCTGAACTGTCGGTCGACCGACCGGTCGACCAATGTTCTATTAAAGCTACAGTAACGTCTAATTTTAAGAAAATCTAGTTTTTTAACTTATTTTCTAACAGATGTTTTTGCTCTTTTTTAGTCTAATCTCTCTCCTAATGACTTGATAGGTTTTTCTAACAGTGTTTTATCATTTGCCTATATATATGGTTCATTTGTAGAAGATTACTAATGAATTTTTATTTGAGAAACATTTGAAAAATCAAGTTTATTCAAAGAAAAAATTTCAAGCTTTCTTGCTTCAGGTGCTCTCATTTCGAAACCAAGTTCTGCAAGTTTTCAGCTCCTAAATTGATTCATTTCAACTAATTTTCTCTTTCACAAACTTCTTGAGCTCCATCTCACATCAAATACTATAAGAAGTTGTAAAAGGGATTGTTTGTGATTTTTGTGGTCACCAAGAGGTTGTAAACCTCATTGGTTTTGTGCTACCTCTTGTGTAGAAGATTGAGGATGGAGTTGTGTACTCTGGTCTTGTGTAGACCATTGTAGTTTCTTTGTGGAGGCTCTTTTGTAGAAAGATCCTTAGTGGATAGTGAAATCCTTCACCCGGTGAAGGCAGGGACGTAGAGCTTGGTGCTCAAATCTCGAAATAAATTATTTGTATTGTGATTGCTTTTTCTCTTGCTCTACTCTATTTGCTATTTCTTACACTTGTGTTTTACAAACATTTCCACTTGCTATTCATTGTTAGCATTATTTTTACTTGTCGATTTTCACTCTTTAAATCAAGAAGGCAATTGAGCTCCTCAACTCATTGTCTAGAGGAATATAGAGGAGAAGTTTTAGAGCCCTTCATAAGGAATCCAGCTTCACTTCTTGATTTGAGTTGACCATTTGCATCATTCATTTTATTAATTGTTGTATTTTCGCATTATTGACCATTAGATTAGCACTATATCTATTCACCTTCCTCTAAGTGTACTTTCATCACCCTCTTTACAAGCACATCTTGAAGCACAATGTTTTCAAGATGAGTGAGGTCTCCCGAGCACAACTTACATCCAATTAGAGGAGACAATGAAGGCTTCGTCTAACCATTCCGCAAAGCCAAGCGAGGATGGAGTAAAATCAAAATCAACTCACGAAGCTCCTGATCATGGTCTAGACTAGCATCAGGGGTAGCCTCCTTAGAAGAAACAGACGCTCCCTATCCTCTCTCCAAGTCTACTTCAGCGCTACAGGCCACCTCAACTCTCCACACTACTAAAACTTTCGATCAATGAAATATTCAACACCTTCAAAGATCAGTCGTTAATCAGACGCTCGAAGCTGATCCAGCCCAATTCCTCACTGCCCGGGTCAGAGCAGTACTGCTCTTACCACAACTGCAAGGGGCACCAAACCATCTAGTGTTGGGCCCTCTGGAGATACAGCAAGGCTTACTCAAGGAATATGTCCTCACCCCCGAGGCAATTTTCTGACAGCCAAACATACAGCCTCTCCGAGAGCAAAGTGCAGTTGACCAGTACCAGATGATCGACTGACTTTCCGACTTCCGTGCATACAACGTACACCCTTCCAATCTTCTCCTTATGTATTGCATTCATGAGAATAAATGCTATTTAGTGCTTTACATTTTTTTCAGCCTAACATCCGACCATGTGCCTCGAAGATGGGATTTCCCCCACTGGGAGGCAACCAAGAGCACCCCTCTATAATGGGATGTTGCCCCACTCGGAGGTGGTACCGACCCCCTCCATCCATAGCACGGTGTCAGAACTCACACCAAGATGGGATCCCCAACTTGGTATCTATAGTGTGGTATCTGGACTCTCCACGAGATAGGATTTTCCCCACTCAGTATCCATAGCTTGGCATCAAAACTCGCAACGAGATGGGATTTCTCCCACTCAGTATCCATAGCACGGTGTCAGAACCTGCACCGAGATGAAATTTCCCCTACTCAGTATCCATAGTGCGGTGTCAGAACGAGCAACGAGATGAGACTTTCCCTACTCGATATCCATAGGATGGTGTCAGAACCCGAAATGAGACGGGATTTTCCCTCTCGGTATCTATAGCGCGGCGTCAGAATCCATAACGAGATGGGATTTTCCCCATTAGGTTTTTATGGCGCGATGTCGGAACCCACACATGCCTATAGACTCCCTTCATCTGAACCTACAAGCAGATGAATACATTCATACATATTCCGATGTGGGATTTTTCCACTCGAGAGATAACTCTGATGTGGGATGTCCCCCACACGAAGGATAACTCCTAAGCTAGGCTTGCTCCCATATTGGAGGTACCGGGATATTGACTGGGTAGGGCCCCCTAGCTGAGATTGACGCATCCAATCTGTTGTTGGGATTTTTCCCACCTTAGGCCAATTTCATGCAGGTACCGTAGGACTATAGCTATATACGAAAGTAGGTATATCTATGAGGGTTTTCTTATTTGGATTATCCTCTTGATGTATTGATTTCGTATGGTTATACGCCTAACAGACCCCCCGAGGACATGATGCTACAGGTGTAACCTCCTGACAACGAAGGCCTCATGTATGGTTTAAAAGTTTGAGTATCTTGATCTATATTGGGCAACCCGGGTTGTGTCTTCTGGGCTATGGTGACATGAGGGACAAGGTATATCTATGAGAATTTCTTATTTGGATTATCTACTCGAAGTATTAATCTCATGAACTCGTAAAGCAAAGCTCATACAACTCATTTCTCCCATCTAACACTCAATTTAATGTTCAATGCATGATTTTATGTATGTCCTAACAATTTCCATAACATGGTGTTGGAACTCGCACCAAGATGGGATTTCCCCACTTGGATTCAATAGCGCGGTTATCGGAACCCTCACTGAGATGGAATTTCTCCCACTTGAATTCTGTAGCGTGGTGTCAGAACCCTCACCGAGATGAGATCATCATTGTTATTCTCAGCCATGTTGGCTGATACGAATCCTGCCTGCACAGAGCTGATGGTGGCAGAGGAAGCGTAGCCGCTGGCTTCTTCTTCTTCTTCGGACTATTGGAAGCGGTGTCTCAATGGTTCTGGAAACATAGCTTCTGAGGAAGAATGTTGTCCATAATTATAGGGTATTGCTATCCTGGAATGAGTATCTTGAAAGGCACCCTTTTATTCGACCAGAACCTGACCTAAGCCGGGGCTATAGTCGGGCCCTGGAGAACTAAATGAGCGAGTGCGAACCCCCTGTTCCTTCTTTAAGATCATAGCAGATCTCTTTCTCTGCTTATCATGCTGACAGAGGTAGCTGCGAGGTGAGGCACCTTCACTATCTTCTTCTTTCGAGACTTGGACTTCTCAAAAGTTTGGACTGACAACTGGTTGAACACCGATTGCTGGCTTGGAGGAGAAGTTGTGGGTATTAGCCCCAAACAACAGTGAACAGAATGTACCGTCACAGATTGACACTCCGCTTGTCCGCACTGGGCTGGCGAGATGTGAACTAGCTCTTCGGAGTGGAGTCTCTGCTTGTTACTCAGATAATCTTGCAAGTTTGTGGTACCTGGATCCAACTGATCTAACACGGAGACTCAGGAAAACTGAATGTTAGCCCGCTTGGGTGGAGAAACCCTGAGCATAGCCTTCAAATCTTTCTTTTTGGCGATAGGCAAAGTTAGGATAGTTTCGCCTGAAAGAGTATCTTGTAAGATGTAGCTACTATTTTAGCTCTGCCTTTGAAGGTGAGCTTAGCTCTGCTGCGCAGAGTTCTTCCTGTGAGCGAGGCTAAAATAGCCTCGTTGTTAGCACTCAGTGGTGCTTCATTTTTAACTTCGGGACTAAGATCCTTAGCACTTAGTACTTCAGTTCTAACCTCGCAGCTAAGAATGTTTTTAGCACTTAGTGTTGTCAGTGGGAGCGACGCTGAATCAGCAAAGCTATTAGCACACAGAAATGCTTTAGCCTTAGTCTCGCATGATAGGCGAGGCTGAACTCTGCAAAGAGTTGAATTAGCTTCACATGATGAAGCTATCTGAGCACTTAGTGCTTTGGTTCTTCCGCTAGCGGCGAACTTAGCTCTGCCCAATAGTGCTAATGATGTAAGCGGGGTTACAGTAGTCTCGTTGTTAGCACAAAGTGCTTTAGCCTTAGCCTCGCGGGACAGCGGGGCTTAGCTCTATGAAGAGCTAAATAGTCTTGCAGTCAGAGACTATTTTAGCTTCGTAGGAAGCTGAATCAAGAGATCCGTCTCTAGCTCGTATGAGACTACAGATTTTGCAATCCACATAGCCTTAACAGAGGTTGTTTTAGGTTCACGATAAACCTTTATAGCTTCGCGCACAGTGTTAACATGCTGACGCGAGACTATGTTAGTCTCTGCTGACAATATCTATATTTTTGACAATTAAGCTCAAAATAAGTTTTGACTTCAACAAAACTTAAACGCATGATATAAAAACATTAAATAAGTTTTTCTAAACATTTGAACCATCAATGTGTATGGATTGTTTTCCATTGATTTTGGTTGAAAAAAACTTACAAAATTGTGAAGAGAAAATTTCAAGTAATTAAAAGAAAAACTACAAGTAGATCTCCTCTGAGATTTCTGGGGAAGTGTGCCGGTGGGGTCTGATCAGTGCGCGATCACTTTGTCCCATTGACGATGTGACCGATCAATCTTCGAATGCTATTGCCTGAGAATTCTTTCTCGCTTGATTTTGGAGATTCCTCTAAAGATAGAAGACTTATAGTGTTGGAACCCTGAATGAAAGAGAGTTGAGTTTTTAGAGCTTTGGAAGCTTAAAAGCAAGAGGACACTTTTGGGCTAAAGATCTCTTAGGTCTCCAAAAGTTTTCAACCCTTGTTCTCTCTTGTGAATAGCTATTTATAGCCAAATAAAGGTATAACTGCCCCTTGAATTTAGCAAGGTTGAATCAGTTTGTTAGCTTCACGGCAAGCTTGATATACCCTGGTGACGAAGCTAAAAGTGAGCCTCTGGCGAAGCTAGGTGTTGAACCCACCTGCATGTCTCCACTTATTGTGGGACCAAGTGGGCGGGTGTAACCGCTCATTAAAGCAACTAACTCCACTATTAGAAATGGAGTTATAACTGCTAATCCCCCTAGGGGATTGGAGAACGGTTACATGACCTGGTAAAGCTCGTGGCGGAGCTAGATGAAAGCTTCATGCGAAGCTTATCTAAAAAGCTTCGGGAGAAGCTATATTCAGGGATCTTTTATAGATATAACAGGTTGGGTCTGAATCCGCTATTTAGAGGTTTACTGTTAACATGATAGGGATTGCCTTGTGACTTTAGGTAGGCCTGTCATTTTATGAAAGAGAATGACAAGTGAAGCCTTGATTTACGTTTTAAAGCCACCAAAGAAGCTTATACTCTTCAAAAAGCCTCTTGGACTTGAATTTCTTTAAGACCCGGAGCCTAGCCTACTAGTAGGCTATTTATAGCTCAATAGGGAGTTATGATTCTCTTGATTGTCTCCTCTTAATGAGAGATCATTGGTGTAACTATCCATTAACTCCCCTCACTAACTTAGTGGGGGGCGGTTACTCTCCTCAGGTGAGGCTATCCAGTTGAGGCGAGGCTAGCCTCCTCAGGCAATGCTAGCCAGTTGAGGCGAAGTTAACCTCCTCAGGCGAGGCTAGCCTCCTCATGCAAGGCTAGCCAGTGGAGGCAAGGCTGCTCTTTAGTGAAGTTGTGCCAAGCTTAGGCGAAGGTAGAAGTTCGCCTTTTGCACGGCTGTGTAGAGCTTCAGAGAAGTTATAATTAGCCTTGGGAGAAGCTAGAATTGGCTCAGGGAAAGCTGTAAGTTAGTTCTCTATAGAGCTATGAAGAGCTTCATGCGAAGTTATCAAGAAAACTTCAGGAGAAGCTATAATTAGCCTCAGGAGAAGCTAGAATTAGCTTTAGGCGAAGTTGTAAGTTGGTTCTCTGCAGAGTTATGAAGAGCTTCATGCGAAGCTATCAAGAAAGCTTCAAGAGAAGCTATAATTAGCCTCGGGAGAAGCTAGAACTAGCTTCAGGCGAAGCTATAATGTGGCATTTTACAGAGCTATGAAGAGCTTCATGCGAAGCTATCAAGAAAGCTTCAGCAGAGAAGCTATACTTAGTCTCGGGAGAAGCTAGAATTAGCTTCAGCCGAAGCTGTAAGTTAGCTCTCTGTAGAGCTATGAAGAGCTTCATGCGAAGCTATCAAGAAAGCTTCAGGAGAAGCTATAATTAGCCTCGAGAGAAGTTAGAATTAGCTTCAGCTCTCTATAGATCTATGAAGAGCTTCAAGATAAGGCTAGACAAATTAGCCTCTCAGTACCCTTGGGCTCATGCAAGACTAAGTGTTGAGTTAACTTAGCCTCTTAGGTCTGCTTAGGTCTTTTTAAAGGCAACATTGGCTTACTGTGTGCTTCACTGGGGTCCAAGTCGTTGCTTTTTCCCATGGGGATGGGTAGAAACTGGTCATCAACTTGTCTAGGACTTGTCTTTTGTAAATGTCGACAAGTTAGACATAGTTCAGACCGGTTGAAGAGCTTTCTAAGAGCTTGTCTTTTTAGAGTGTCAATATGGATAAATCCAAAACACATATAAAACATGCAAACTTGTTTTGATGAACTCTATTCATGAAACATAAAGATATCTTCTTTGAAGCTCAAAACAAAACGGTATTTTTCAAAAACTAAAAACAATTTCTTTTGAAAACACATAAGTTTTGTGTGTGTGTGTGTATGAGCTTGAGCAATCCACAACTAATCTATCCTTTACATTTTATTTAAAATAAAAATCTTCTCTTGAAAATCTTCTTCTCCGTCTGACTTAGTCCAAACTTGATCCACGAGTTAGACTCCTCTTGAGTACTTGATGGGATCTTTGAAGCGCGAGCTCTTAAATCAACACGTGCTAACTTCAAAAGTTGACTTTGAATCTTTCATTGAAGCTAAACCCCAACTAAGATCTTGATCAAATATCTGAAACTATAAAAACACAAGATCATTAATACTATAACTACATGAGTTAATCATCATCAAAACCAGAGTGATGGGCCTTTGGGCCAACATCCTCCTCTCGGCATCCGACGTCCACTCCCCCCCCCTTTCGGAGCGGGCCTTTGGGCTTCTGGTCGTGCTTCTCGAGATACCAACACCTTCAGAGTCTCCTGCAGCTTGGAGTTGTGTGATAACCATGTTAAATTGCTCTATCATAGTAAAGGCAGCTCCACTGGAGTGAGGCACGCGTCCCCCGTCTGTTGCCTAAGGACCTAGGTCGGTCGGGGGGCTCAAGTGTAGGGGAGGGAGCCGAGATCCTTCGCCCGAGTTAAGGTGAGAGCCAGCAGTCTGCATAATTTTTCTTTTGCTCCGAGTTGTGACAGTCATGCAGGTTATCTAGTCGTTTCTCACAGATTGCGCCAGCTATTTCAGTAGATTTTGGCAGTGTATATTTAATAGACTAACGGATAGGGTTGAAATGAGGTGGGCCGAGCTTTGTCACATCGGGACAAGGTACTCTGCACAACAAAACCAACAAATAGGCTTTAGGACGGGATGGCTTCCGACCTAAACCTCCAATGCCTAAGTCAGCTCCAATCCCAGGTGAACTCTAATAATGCGTACTAAAATTTAGTGTGTTAGAACATACATGTCTTGGATGGCACTGTAAGCATATTTATACCTGAATCTTTTGGGATACTTTGATCAATGCTCTTCTTTTTCGTGATTTGGGATGAGCTTTTCAATCCTGGGTGGTGTGCTTCCGTATTTGGGCTTTTCTTATTGGGCCAACCTCAGCACGTGACCCAAACACTCGTGATTCTTGAAAAGATTCAAGTAGGGTTTACTTGATGGAGATCTCTGAATGTTGGTTAGCCATGTATAAGAGTGTCAATGGATGACCACTAAGAAAAGACAAGATGGGGTTTTCTCTCTTGTGTGTGCTGACATAAACACTGCTATTTATATCCCATTATCACCAAGAATTTCATAACAAAATGAGTATGGAGAAACTATACCAGACACTGCAAATGTGTGTGTAATAAGAGGCATTTAGAAGTACGTGTGAACAATAGGTTAGGTACAATCCTTGAACATGACAACATTACAACAAACTTTTAGACTTGAAAAATGTTTCGAAAAATATCTTTGAAGTAGATGGTGATTGGTAGAGTAATTCATGATCATAATATTCCAGTATGAATACGAGTACTAAGTTGAGCATGACACTAGACAGTCCTCTTCCCCATTTCTTACTAAAGGAATGGCCATTGAATATATTCTTCGTAAAGAATGGGGAGATTGTTGAAGATCACTGTGTGAACGTTGGCTCACATTTGGGGAGAAAAAAAAAATTAAGGTCTCCTCTCCAATAGAAATGAATACTCATATCAAGATCCATGCTATTCCCGAAGTGGCTCGTGTATCGCCCTAATATCAAAGCTCAAGTTACCATCTAAGTGAAATATTTACAGCCCTCCTTTGTAAGAGCGACAAAGGTTCGGTTGTCCCTAAACAACAGTATCCTATATCAGACCTTTATCCTATGTCCGGCCTAGCTCCGCTCACCCACAGATCGCAGGTTCAGGCCTCGCGCCGTGCGTGACATTTGAGTGTGTTCATGCACCCCTTGACTATCAAAAAAAAAAAAAACAGTATCCTCACATTGGGGGTGATCAAAGTCCCCACTAACAATCATATTTGAGATGGTTATCCAACAAACACTAGAGATTCATGGAAGTTAACTCGCTATGGCTCGAGTAACCATGGATACATGTCGAGATCAAGGTCAATTTGCTCACAAATGAATACTCACAAATAGTGGTTGAGATCAATGTCACTTAACTAGCAAATGTTATTGCAGTGCCCAGGAACAAAGCTCAACATGATCCCCATCAATCATGAATGGTTCCAAGTGAAACCCTAGTGAATACACTCAACACATGACGAAAGAGATTATTGAGATTCATGTATGAACTGCATCATCATAAACGCTGGCATTACCAAGTTAGTGAAAACACAGAGACACTATAATTGCATTATCAGTCAGTAATTTCTGATAATATGGCTTAGCAGAACAAGGTAAAGTTATACAGAGCTTGACAACTTAGTTATTTTTACAGCAAAGGAACCGGCAAGCAAGTCTTTATCCAACTGCCCCGAGAATGATTCAGACACAAGAAACTATTTCAACATTTGTCAAACCGATATTTCCATTATAGGAAGGACAACAGATGGGCACTAGAAAATCAGAGAACCAATAAGGGCTTCACTAATGCTTATGACTTTTAGATTGCTTCTTCCTGCCTTCAAGCCTTTCTCGTGCCCTCTCAAACTCTTGTTCTGTGGGTTCTGGGGCTGCCTCCCCGTCACATTTGGCCATTATGGATGAAAGTATAGAGTCAAACTTCTCTTTCCTTTGGCTCCTGCGCTGAGTAATAACTGCAACTAGATCTGTCTCTGCTTGCTTCTTCGACCTAAGTTTTTCAAGTCACTTTAGTCGCTAAAGTAGTAACAGAATCAATCCAGTGTGTGTGTGTGTGTGTGTTTGGGGGAGGGGGGGTGGAGCTTACTTCGTCCTTCGCACTAGGGTATCAGTAGGTGGCTTTGTTTCAGACACTTGTTTTGCCCATTTCTGGTATGCTTTATTTGTTTTGAGCTCACCTACAAAACGGAATTGCTTAAACTAATTCAGTTAATGCCCTTGAACATATCGTGAGCAACACTTTCTGAAACAACACTCTTAAGGAAATTTATTTATTTACTTGTTTAGTAATTATATTTACTTTTTAAGCCATAGCAGATTATTCGAATAAACTATATATAGTCACTATAGTATAAAGCAGGTTTCAAATTTTCCATTCATCCCCAGCAAAGAGGTTTTGACCATTTTAGACCCACATTCAGCTATTTTGACTATGAAGCTATCCAGAAGAAATCAAGAAAAGAGAAATATTATTAAAAATTTGACAAAATATAAACTATTAAAATTCAAAATGTTTATATTATAAATTCGTTTTAAGAGATTGAAACAGGAAAGCAAAACCACTAGGTACCGAGTTGTGTCAGTAATGTGGTTAGGAACTATCCCGAGGGATTTCAAACATCTTGAAATGACTAACATAATGCCACGTGTTAATGCTGCAGAGTTTTAACATGAGCTGTATCTACCCATAAGCCTATTACATTCGTTTTGATCAGAATTTTGGTTCAAATCAGCAAGGCTACGAGCCATGAGGTACCATTCAGGAAAAGCTTGATCAAAGGTCCATGTCATTAGCCATCTTGAAGTGTGGATGCTACAGTTGGTGTGTCAATAATGAAAGAAAAAGGATGTACCCCCAACAGATGGATACTCAGGTATTCCTATGAAAGTCAAAAAACTTTAAAGAGTTTTTCCCATATAACCCCCATTGAACTTTCTTAATAACATATAATCCCCAAAAAACTTTGTATTTACACATTACCCCTGTGAAACATTAAGTTTTTTTTTTTCAAAATAACACCCAAAAGGATGGGAGCGCCACATAATATATATTTTTTTGTTATTTCTTTCAATTCAATTCTAGAGGTATTCCAGTCATTTTGGTTTTTTTTAACAACTTAAATATTTCGTGAGTGTAATTTGTAAATAAAAAGTTTTTAGGAGCTTTATATTACTAAAGATATTTAATGAGTGGTGATATGAAAATAACCCAAAATTATGATATATCGTATACATATCAAAGATGTACAAGAGATGTTTCCAAGGCTAGGAAGTCAAATATCTAATGCATAAATGATAGCTTTATAGACCCATTTAACCTGTAGATGCATCTGGTATAATTTGTTTGCAACAAAAGAAATAAAATTGCTTTTGTAACTATTGATTTATTTGATGTGGAAATCTTTTATATTATTTCAGTTATTGGGTTATTTGAAACCATTCTGACCTTATAAATCCATGTTATAGATAAAATGTATTTGTATCCTAGACTATCAGGGTTTGGCATATCTGCACTGTATCATGTCCTATCCGTATACCGTACCCTACAAAGTAAAACCTCAGTGACAACATTGTAAGTTCCTTGTTTCTAATCTGTATTTGCTAGTGGGTCATCTCAAGGTGTGAGTCATTGCTAAACTTGGCCACGAGTCATCTCACTAGAGTTCGATGATAGACATAACTCTACAACATAGTTTTGTATAACTGTACAAGAGTGCTACTATAATATTAAAGAAAGATGGATACAAGCAGCAGAAAAATAACCCATGCAGAAAGTAGACTTGAAATATTAAAAATTTTAGAGTGACTATCAGAAACCAACTAATGGAGATATGATGACAGCAGAAACTTAAGATCAAGAAAAACTCATAATAAAGGAAGCAGACAGATCCATTAGCCTACCAATATAAATTTATACAGAAAAGCAAAAAAGCACCAAGTCACACCTTCAGCTATCGCTTCATCAATTATATCTTTGAACCGATGTGAATCAAGCTTTGGCTCAGAACAAAGCATTGAGCAGAATAGCCTGTAGTACAATGGTATGTGTCAAAGAATTGTTGATGACCACTACAAATGCAGCATGTGTACTGCCAAGTCAGCCCATGCAGCAGGCTGATTAATAGGCAACGGAGAAAACTACTCAATAGATGTAGGTCAGGATAGATGTATTTGATTCAAATATACCTGTTCATATTTCCTTTGAATTTTGTATACAGGTCCTTCAGGTCTTTCTTTTCTGAATCTGATCCTCTATAGTTAGCTTCAAATTCTTCAATATCCGCTTCTGTAACCTACAGCAAATAAATAAGGACTTCTGTCAGTGGGAGATTAAAAAAGGACACAGCTCTTGTTCTATTCAACAGTTCAAGTTTAACTTAGTGAAAAAAAAAGAAAAGGAAGGCAAAGTACCTTTTTATACATTGTCCTGAAGAACTCTCGCAGATTTTCAGCAGATTCCCCAGATAAGGCCTAATAGACATGAAAAATATTAGGACAGATGGCTGTAGCCTGAATAACTAAATTAAGTACATTGGTAGAAAATGGTCAAACTTTAAACTATTAGGACAGGATGGCTCTGGCTTGAACATACAAACATATATACATACATAGCTTGACAATATATGTTACATTTGCTGGGACAAACTACATAGCTTTTGTAGTACTCACCTCATCATCAACACAGCCAGTCTGATCATAAAGCGCCCTTTTCTCCTCATCTCCAAGAATTGACATCACTTTCTGCAAGAGCTGAAATTTCTCCTTGGCTTCCTGGGACACAAGAAGCAATTAAAGTTAATAGAACTGCCCAGAAAGCTAGTTACCTAGCAAGCGAACAAGGAATAGCTGTTACAAAAATAAGAATTAGCCAGCACCTCATCACCAGGATTCTTGTCTGGATGAAGCCGCAAGGCCAACTTGTAATACGCCTTCTTAATTTCCTGTTGAGATGCTGTCCTCTCCACACCAAGAATCTACAAGAAAATTGCACGATTATGATTTCAGATAACAAACCAAAGATTATTATCCTAATAATAAGAGAAGTCCATTATATTAAACTATACAAAACTGCATCCTAGCTAGTGTCCTCCATTGAAAATAAAAAGGAAATTATAGAAAATAAACCATAAGAGGAAAATAGTGGGGTATCTATAAATGTAAGCAAGAGCATTTACTAGATTTTCAGCCAGAGTGAAATGATAACCATGAGGTCTTAAGAATAACAATGACAATTAGTTTTGTCCCTTCCATTAACATTAATGCAAAATCCTTGCAAGTTCTAAGTCAAATAACCCAAGAATATCATTTAAAGTAAAATTTTGGTCATCAAATTCTACAGACATCATCTTAACCATCATTCGTACTATTTTAAATGCCTTAATTTAAATTTGGGATCAGTGTCACTCATTACAATACATTTCTAACCATCCTGATTTAGTATTAAAGATATTGTCACATACATTACTCGCAGCTGAAACTAACTATAAGCGAAATAAACTACAGCTTTCCAACAAAAATGCATTAGTGACCCACAACAGTTCAATTTATAAATTATAATTGAAGAGTTCACATGAACAACAGGAAAACCAATGTAGGCCCACAAGATTGATACAAATCAGCTAATTTTGAAGCTCACTGCTTTAAGCAGAGCAATGTACTCTGAGGTATTCTTCTAATTTATTGTTGGATAGCATTAATAAGTGGATTGATGGCATATGTATGTAACAATGTGTTGGGCTATCTAGCCCTTGTGTGCATGACTACACTTGCAACCTTGCAGCACTCGTCAGCATAACAAAAACAGAGATTGTGATGGAAATGATTGCGATGATGACGATAACATTTTTGGGATCTGGTGGCCCACTAAGACCTTTGGAGGCCGGTCACAATGGATTTCTGTTCTACTGAGTTGTTAGGCTTGACACTTACTCCGATAAGAGTCTGCGCATTTTAACTATAAATCAATTTGCATTTTAATAAAAAGAAATGATCTTATGTTCCAAAACTCAATGGTAAATTCCTTGTGATATTTTCTTGTAACTCTCAAAGGCTAATCATGTGAGTTGGCTCTTCTTTCCTCCACTAAATGTGACTGCCAACAGGCAACATCCATAATATCCCCTTCCAAACATCATCTTATTACTGACTGCAGTATGCTGTCATCTAAATCCAGAGGATAACTTCCAGCAGTGGTATTGCCAATTGTTGTAGTATTTTACTCCCATCCAAAAGCAGACTACAAACTGCAACATGTTGAAAATCTAACCAAAACATTCATTTTAATCCATTACCCACAAAGTATTCTATGGTAGAATATTCTAATGTGATCTCCGTTAATGGTTATTGACATTTTCAAGAGGGCGAGCCTGGAGCAACAATAAGGTTGCCCCATTACGACCTAGAGAGGTTGTTCGAGTCACATAAACAGATTTTCTGCATAGCAGGGAAAGGCTGCATATATTTGACCCTCCCCTAACCACACAATAGACAATAGTGGGAGGGTTGCACTTTCTGGTTAATGCCATCTCCAACTAGATAGAAATCAGAAGAGAATATCATTTTGATGGCATCATGTTGCATTTTTTTATTTTTTTTTTTTGCAAAATACTGCCAGAAAACATCTATGGATAATTTAGAAATTCATTCTATTGAAAGTGGTTTAAACTCACTTATCCGATCCTTCAAAGAGATGTAATGCCAGTGCCACATACTGTTCATAAAGCACTGAAAACCCTCCAAACAATCTTACCAAGTATATGAAAGAAAAACATCTGACAGCAAGGAAGCAAGGACATAAGATGATTCCAAGATAATATTCATAAGCAGTGCTATTATTAAAATTTCAAAAGACAGAAATTCATTTTTTTTCATATCATAACTCAAAAGTGTCATATTGCTTTCACCATGTTTATTGTGTTCACCACGACAGGATGTTTATTCTTCAAAATAACATGCCCAATACAAAACGACAACTACAGAAGTCACTCCCATGCACTCTTTACCATTATTAGCTTTGTACATGGTTTTATCAAACTTCAATGCTATTTCTAATGCGGTAATGGATGTCTTTAACATGCTTATTGATACACAGTAATTCAAAGAGCATCTTGTGCAAACCTTTGAGACTTTAATCATCCAAATGGGTAATCAAAAGTTTCTTTAGGGCCTTTACATCCAACACTCGTGAAAAACACCAATAATCTCCTCAACAACCCAATTCAAACTCATACATCCAAATTGACACCTATTACCTATTTTTTTATTCTTCACAACCTAGAAGACCAGGTTACAATGGAGAGAAAGGAGACAAGAACAGGAAGAGAAGAAGTAAAAGTAGGGGCGCCTAACGAGATAAGAGGGCAGAAAAAAGTAGAGGAATAAGAGGAAAAGAATAACCAGATGAATATTGAAATGGAGGAACGGGGTGGTGGGAGAGTGGGGGCTGGGTTGGGGGGGTGAAATAAAAACAACCTTCGATTAAACCAGTTTGTAGACATGCAAACATGGCTCTATCTTGCACTTTTTTCATTAAGATTTGTGATTGCCATTGACATTTAAATTATACTTGACTTTAGTTCTCATCGGAATTATTTTTCTTGTCGTAGTTTTTTTCTTTACCAATCCTCTATCATTATTAAAAAAGGTTTTCAGCCTTCTCTCATAGGTGATGATGCTTTGACTTTTTATTTAAAGAATTACTTTCTTCTTCATATGCAATAATTGCTTGTTTTTGGTGTGCAATCCAAATCACAATGTGTGATGAAGTCCCGTTTCCTCTTATTTCTTTCTTTTAACCTTTTCTTATCAAATCTATTTGGTTTTATCTCTTATCCTAAAATCCACAACTCTAATTTCCTCTAATCCAAAATCACAAGGTGTGAAGTCTAATCTGTGTGTCTGCAAAAAAGAGAAGACCCATGTCACCTATCATTGCTAATCAACAATTGAATGCTTAGATTCCTTACTCTGGTTGGTGGCAACATTTTAAAGAGAGGCATACCAGATAAGATTTTGATCAAAAATGAAGTCAACTTAGAGTCAAATATCTCACTGCAAATGTACATTCCGATATGGGAGTGGGAAAATCTAAAACAAAAGCAAAAAGAGAGAACATGCCGACTTATTTCAGGAGTGAAGAGGCCAAAGTGCATTTCGCTAAGTACAAAGGCAATTGCTTTTATATTTAAGCTAGTTGTCTTGCTTCCATGTGATATAGGTATTAGCCCTAATATACAATTGTAGCAGTCTGAATCTAGCCGCTCTCCAGGATAGTGACACGTGTCCGGCCGCACCAGGAGTGCCTCAAGCAGGCAACAAACTCGACATACCAATTGGCTCACATTCAACCCCGAAGAGAGAGCCCCACGGTTCGCCCCGAGCCACATTTGACCCCGAGGCGAGAGCAAGGGGTTCGCCCCAAACTTACATTCAACCCTGAAGGAGAGAGTCTCGGGCCCTACCCCGAATTCACATTCAACCCCGGAGGAGAGAATCTCGGGCCCTACCCTGAGTTCACATTCGACCCCGAGTAGAGGACCTTCGACCCCGAGTAGAGGACCTTGGGCCCCTTCCATTCCCTACATTCACAACTACCAGACCACTCCCAGCCTCCACTGGACACAGCTCAACAGCACGACCTGAATCAGGGGTTATGATGCCACAATATCCCCACATTTTAAATACTCTTCTATTTCAGTAGGACAATTTTGAATATTGGCGAATACCTCGGCATGTCAATCCTAACAATTAAGTACAATAATCTGAGTGGTTATGAAAAGATTCCAACGCGCAAATCGTGCAAATCTGAAGAAATCCTACCTTCAGTTACAACACTACAGAATATTTATACCACTAGAAACCTATAAGAAAGGGCAGATCGAAGAAATTGTAAACACAGAGATACACGACAGAGTTCACTGTAACATCAAGAAAATATAGTGAATTCTCTCCTCTCATGGTTTTTCTCAATTTGAGTTTCCACGTAAAACCTTTATCTCTGCCTCTTTACTGTGTTGATGATAGTTCAACACCCAATCTAACTACACCCCTCTTGTTCCGTTAGCGGTGCGCGATCGGTCGTTCGTCAATCGCATCAGAAAATCTCCACCTCAAATTGATGGTTTCATTGAGATCTAAGTCCCTACACTCAAGATCGATCCCTAAAACTCATAATCTACCTCAAAAAAGCCTCTTTTGCGCCAACAATAACCCCAAAAAATCAAGTCATCGAGGGCAACGTCGAAAGGTAAAGCAGTCAAAGCTGCTAGGGGCACAGTCCCTCTACCAACTGGCGACCAACCGCACACCACTGATGACTCAGGCTCCTCATCGCGACGAGAACCGATCGGCCAGCATCCAGTCCTCACAGCATGGAGAAAACCAACTCCTTCAGATCCTCCACGAGATGGGAGAGCAGATGAAGGAGCAGCAAGCGCAATCAGACCGCGAACGGGAACAGGTTCTCGATCACGAGAATATTCTCAAGGAGCAAGAAAAGTTGAGACAACTAAATCAACAGCTCCTGACTCAAGTCGCCACCCTTCAGAGCAATCGGTGCAAACGAAGGCAACCCCGAAAACAACAGGGCTCCGAATCTCTGCACGCTCGATGAACTGATCTAGAAGCGGATCAGAGAGGCCAGACTGCTGGATTACCCGACTCCAACCACTAAGATCCATGAATCCCCTCTCTCCAAGGAGATCTAGGAGTAAGAGTGCTCAAAGAAATTTTCCCTCTTATATTCGACTACTACTCCAGAACAAGTGATTCGATAGAGCACATCCGTCACTTTCGGGATAAGATGGTGATCTACGCCCGCAACGATCAAATCATGTGCCTCACCTTTTCAGCCAACCTGAAAGGTGTGCCTCAGACTGGTTTTACTCGTTGCCACCGCGCTCCCTCCACAACTTCGCTGACGTGACCGAAGTATTTCTCACACGGTACACCTTTCGCCAAGAAGCAAAGAAGAACAGCCACCACTTTCTCTCCATTAGAATGAGGTAAGGAGACAACCTCAAGTCATACATTAACTTCTTCAAGAACTAGTTCACCAAAGTCTCCAACTGTGGGGAGAAAGTTGCCACCCTCGCATTTATCAGCGGGTTGTAAGTTACTCACCCCCTGTACAAACATCTCGTAGAACACAACCTCAACAAGATGAGTGAAATCCTTACCTGAGCTTAACCTTACATCCAACTTGAAGAGACGATGAAAGTTCCTCCAGCCACTCCGTGAAACCAGCCGATGGTGGAGGGAAGTCGAAGCTCCCGACTATGCTCAAGTCCGACATCAGTGGCAGCCTCCTTACAAGAAGCAAGCGCTCCCAATCCTCTCCCTCAACTCACTTTGAGGCGACAGATGGAATACTTCACTCGGTTGAAACTCCCGATCAACAAAATCTTCAACACAATTAAAGATTAACCATGAGTCAGACGACCGACACCACTCCAGCACAATCCTTCGCTCCCCAGGTCGGAGGAAACTGCTCCTACCACGAAGACAAGGGACACCAAATCATCCACTGATGGGCTCCAAAAGTACCTAGAAGAGCTTGTAAAACAAGCTTCCTCAAGGAGTATATCCTCACTCCTGAAGCCGCATCTAGACATCCGAACACTCAAACTTCGCGGGAACAACATATGATCACTCAATACAAGGAGATCACTGACTCCCTGAATCATGAACACACGGAATGTACCTTCTTCCAATTTCAATTTTCATGTAGTGCACTTTTGAATAAAATATTATTTTATTTTTCTAATCATAACAACTTTCCCTCCATGGATGTACTTCCATCTATCACGGTACATCCATACAGTCGCCCCATAGATGAAGACTCCTCTACTTGAAGGCAGTGACAAGATCACTTCCCAACAGAACATCCATCCAGTCGCCCCGTAGATGGAGACTCCCCCACTCGGAGGCAGCGACAAGATTACTCTACATCATCTATACGGCCCGCAAATGGGATATTCCCCACTCGGAGAAGTGCTTCTATGTCCCGCTAATGGGATTTCCCCCACTTGGAGACATTAACACAAACATGCCTTCGGGTTTTTCTCAATCATCTTACGAGAGTCGAAACCCTCCGCTTTGGGATTTTCCCAACTCTGCCGCAGGGATTTTCCTCTCAGAACCCCGTTTGATGCTCCGCTGATTGAGTTTCTCACTCAAAACACAAACACTAACCTATGGGCTTCCCTCGTCTGAACTTACGGACAGACGAATACATCCATTCATATTCCGCAGTGGGATTTCCCCCACTCGGGAGACAACTTCAACATGGGATATCCCCACACGAAGGATAACTTTGATGTTGGGTTTACTCCCACTTGGAGGTGTCAAGATCGTTACCATGGGTAGAAGGGTATCCAGGAACGCATCCAATCTGTTATTGGGCTGTACCCCACACAGGCCATTCTTACGTCCCGGCGAGGATACGACCACATGTGTCTAGGTATATTCATGAGGATTTTCTTAATTGAATTATTCCCTTGACGTACCAGCCCCGTGTGGGTGTACTCCAATCAGCTCCCTGAGGACAAAAGTGACAAGTACCATGTTTTCAACTTTGTTTAACTATCAAGTGATGCATTACCACTTTTACTTAAATATTTCACATATGCTTGTGTGTGCACATCTTAACTGCCACATCCAATTCTCGGTCTATGCACCCCGAGATAGGAGTAACCCCACTAAGAGGCGACAGCAGGCCACCCTACAAACACTCCAATCACTCCACAATGGGATTTTTCCCACTTGAGGTCTGAGCTCTACTGTAGGAATTTCCCCCTCTCAAAGCCCCGACCGCACAGCTCCGCAGACGGGACACCTCCGCTCGGAAGTATATGCGAATCCAACTCCGAGTCAGGATTTTCCTTGCTCGAAAGAATTATTTGCAGGTACCATAGATGAGATTTCACCACTCAGGAATCGCATCATCCTCCTTCCCCATCATTCCAAAATACTTCCAAGACAAGACCCCCGAAGTGCTGGTCAACATCTCGGAGTCAAAGCAAAATCTCCGAACAAACATCCAATCCCAAACAAAAGTAATCAAAAGTAATGACAAAACAATTCTTTCATTTCAAAATTTTACTATTTTTATTACAAATTTTCTAATTATATTCATTCAAATACAAGGTCATCTAATAAGAGTAATACAAGATCTATCATATGTTTACGTTTGCCTTTTGAAAGGAAAAACACACTTTCTGCCACAACGTCTATAACAACATCCAAGAGATAACTCCCAAACAAACAATCCACCACTTACAGGATGGTCGTGATGCTGAAAACTCTGAGAAAGACGCCCAAAACCAATAGATTACGTCCTAGGCCGCAGCCTGAAACCTGCAAGATAGTGATGATATCACCACCAAATCTCTCGTCTCGAGAATGAAATCAGGGCCAAGGAAGAGGTGGTGACCCATCCGCAGGAGTGAAGACGACCAGACACATGCCATTACGACGAGATCGGAACCATCACCCCCTGTTTTAAATATCGGCCGAGTCGGCCGAGATATCGTCTGATATCTCCTTTTTTACTTATTGTCGATACGATATGGGGAAATCGTTCGTCATATCGTTTGCAGCAAAAAATAGCCGATATTTGAAATATCGACCGATAAGTCGCCCGATATGTCACCTGATATAAAATAAATTATTTATTGCATGACTACATGTAAATGTACATTATTTTTTACTATCTTTGTATGCATATTATATCATTTTTATTAGGTAGATATCTATGACACTAAACTAACTTTTAGTTATCAATATTTCATTATATATAATGTCTGATATGAACACCCGATATGCGCGCATATCCTCAATATCTCCCCTGATATCCGATATGAAAAACCCACATCCGATACGATCCCAATATCTGATATTTAGAACTTTGCCATCACCAAATACGAGCTGCTCAGCCCCAATTCCTGCTTCACACATGCTATCAAGAAAGAGAAACATTGAACCCCAACTCCAGACTGGACCGATCATAGATCAGACAAATACACCAGGCTGAAGCAAGAGTCTTACCTATCCTTCCTGATAGCCAGGCCTCGTCGCAAAAACTGATGTTTCTAAATAAGCCCATCGCAAAGATCGACGTTTCTCGCAACCCGACTCCCGAACATTAGGAACACAACAACCGCGTTCCCCCTCTCCTTTTCTTTCCTCCACCGGACGAAGAAGGAAGGCATCGCAACCCATCAGAACAAGAGTCTTTGAAAGCAAGAAGTTTTTTAGAAGATAAGAAAATCTTTCCTTAAGGATCCACTCTATTTATAGAGGAAGAAGAAGCCAGAACGTCTCACGTTCAAAATTCCAATTCCAAGAAACCAATTTGTTTGTATATACAGCATGACAAATCAGCCAGATCCACCTTTGCCATAACTCATAAGATCTCATTCATCATGAAGTCAAGATCCTGAATATTAATTTACCAACTGTCCACACCCACTCCAATTTTCAAAGAAGGCTTAGATGTGAAAAGACATCTTAACCACTTCCATTCAGAATGCAAGTAACGCCTCGACTTCCCAAAATGGAATATCAATCTGTGCGCTCCACTTCTTCCTGGAGCTCGAAGAAAGAGGAAACAGAGAGACATCTGTAGTGGTCAGAATCTGGATGTTCTTCTGGACAGTGACACGTGTCCAATCGCACCAGGAGTGCCTCAAACAGGCAACAAACTCGACATACCATTGGCTCACATTCAACTCCGAGGAGAGAACCCAGGGGTTCGCCTCAAAATTACATTCGACCCCGAGGAGAGAGCCTCGGGGCTCGCCCCGAACTGAAATTCAACCCCAAAGGAGAGAGTCTCGGGCCTTGCCCCGAGTTCACATTCAACTCCAAAAGAGAGTCTTTGGCCCTGCCCCGAGTTCACATTCGACTCCGAGGAACGAATCTCGAGCCCCTTCCATTCCCTGACATCCACAACTACTAGACCTCTCCCCACCTCCACTGGACGCAGCTCAGCAGCAGGACCCGAATCGCAGAGGGGTTATAATGTCACGATATCTGAACGTTCTAAATACTCCTATTTCATTGGGACAGTTTTGGATATTGACGGATACTTTAGTATGCCAATCCCAACAATCAAACACAGCAATCGAGCGGTTATGGAAGGATCAATGTGCAAATCATGCAGATTTAAAGAATCTGCACCCCCAGCTATAACGCTACAGAATATTTATACCCCTAAAAAATCACGACGGGCAGATCGAAAAGATCGAAGAAATTATAAACACAAGACACTATAGAGATCATTGTAAACTTAAGAAAATATAGTGAATTCTCTCTCCTCCCGTGGTTTTTCCCAATTTGAGTTTTCACATAAAATATTTATCTTTGCATGTATGGTGTTGATGATAGTTCCACCCCCAATCTGACTACACCCCTCTTGTTCGTTTGCGGTGTGAAATCGACCATTTGATCAATCACATCGAAAAATATCCACCGCAACCATTTAAGTAGTTACTTTAAGAAATCTACAACCTATCTGAGCCATGCAATTTAAGGTCTGCTGACACAAGAGAAAAAAAAAATAAAAAAACTAAACTAAACTAGATTAAAGTAAAACAAAAAACTTCTAGAACAGCTAGGTTACACAACTTTGTCTGAACTATGATTGTACACGATAACCATCACAAGTGATGATTTACTAATTTATTTCACACCTAAAGGTTGACGTGAGACATCAATGTCCAAAAAATGCTTATTAAATTGCCCGCAGAAAGGTGGATGCATTACAAGCCATGAACATAGTATTACTCTCCAATACTTTATGCAGACATGTGGCCCTGAAATGCCTGTTAAAAATATCATTGGGCATAAATCATGAATGTCACCAACCATTTTTCAAAAACAAACCACCATGTGAGGATGAAGTTCCACGATGCATACTCCTGAACATTCCTTACATGGAGTTATACTCACATATCCATGCAATTCTATTTTATTTTATTTTGAGAGAGAGAGAGAGAGGATGGGTCCTTAGACACCCAACTGTCTATATTGCTTTAGCAACAAGTTTACATATTGCAGCATAAACGCACCCAACACCTGTAGAAAGGCACTAGGTAAAATATACGCAAAACAACACATAAAGATATATCTCTTTGTTAGTATTTGGAGTACCTTATATCCATTGGAGAAGAATCAAGATTCAAGTGATGTTACAAGCTTCAAAGATCAAGCACCGACATATACAGGCTTTGTGCATGTTGATTAGTCGACTAATAAGTGTTATTAGTTGGCTAGGCTATAAGCTAGTTGACTAATACTTGATTGTAATCGACTAGGCCTCGCAACAGTAAGTTAGGTTCTCGGATTGTGTTACAATAGTCGACTAGGTATTTGGTATAGTTGACTAATATTTGGTATTACTCGACTAATACTTGGCCCTAGTCGACTAGTGTCGGGTTCTGACAATTTTCAAATACGATTCTGTTTCCAATTTGAATTGAATCCGGGTTTTCTTCTCTGAGGCGGTGCTGATTCGATTGTTGAAGTTTGCATTGAACTAAGATCATACTACGTGCCTATATAAACCCCTTTGGGGTGGCTTTTTGAAAGTGTGTCAAAATTTTAAGAGAAATTCAAATTTTCACCATTGAAAATTGTGAAAGAAAGATCTTGTAACTCTTATATTTTTTCTCTGTTTTCAATAAAGATTTCTCCCCATCTTCGTGGACGTAAACGCGTTGCCAAACCACGCTAAATCTAGTGTTCTTTGATTGCATGGTGATCTCAATTGCTTGCTAGTGATAGATCTTCTATGCTCCACTTCTGCTATCGAGTCTTTAACTCGATGTTCTCTATTGTTTGATCGGTGATAGATCACAATAATTGATATCAGAGCAATGGCTAGCAAGACGATCACGACAACCAAGTTCAAAGTGAAGAAACTGGATGAGAAGTTCAACTTCCTGTTGTGGAAGATGTGAGTAACATCGTTACTCGTGAAGGAGGGCACACACAAAACCCTACTTGGTATTGAGAAGAAGTCATCGAAGATAAAGGATGATGAGTGCAATGACATTGACTTTCACGTAAAGGCGACAATCATACTGTGTCTGTCAGGCGATGTCCTCTACAACATGATGAACGAGGAGATAGTTGTTGGTCTTTGGTGTTGGCTGGAGAGCCTTTACATGATGAAGAGTTTATCGAATAAGCTCTTCATGAAGAAGCAGTTACCTTCGGATGAAGGAAGGTGCGCCTATTCTACAACATCTAAATGCTTTTAATAGAATTTTAAGCCACTTGTTGGCTCTAGAGGTTAAGTTAGAAGAAGACAAAGCACTTTTGTTACTCTTTTCTCTTCCATCAAGTTATGACCACTTAGCGACCACCATCATGTATGGTAAAGAGACCTTAGAGTTAGAAGATGTCAAACAGATGCTCCAGAACAAGCTGATGAAGAAGACAGATTCTACGAATGAGGCTCAGGATTGGTTGCCAAGGGCCAGAGGGGAAGAGCAAAAAGTAAGGGACCCTAAAGAGATCTAGAAGCTTCTAGCAGTTTTTCTTACTATTTTTGTAAGAAATCAAGACACATCTAGAAGAATTGTATGAAATACAAAGAATTGCTGAGAAGGAAAGACAGAAGGATTCTGATGGGGCTAGTACCAGTGAAAAATCAGATCAAGTCGAGATTATCGAAGAAGCAGATGAAGATTCATGTGATGTTATAACGACTGAGTTAAGAAAAGGTAAATACTCAGGTACTTGGTTACTTAACTCGGGGTTCATATACCACATGTGCCCAAAAAGAGAGTGGTTCAGTACTTACAAGCCTTATGATAAGGCTCTGTCCTGATCGGTAACGACACCGAGTGCAAAAACTATTAGCATCGGCAACATCCGTATGAGGATGTTTGATGGACAGGTTCAAACCCTCACGAATGTTCGACACGTTTCAGATTTGCAGAAGAATTTTCTCTTGTTAAGAGCTTTGAAAGCTTGAGGGTATAAGTTTTCAATGCAGATGGAGGAATTAAAGTTACCAAAGGCTCATGACGATTCTCAAAAGAAAACGAACAACAAACTTTTATAAGTTGACAAGAAGCATTATTGTTGGTGATTCTTTAGCAACAGTGGAGAAGGAGGATACTACAAGACTTTGGCAAATGCGTCTTGGATACATGAGCGAGCGAGATCTTCAAGCTCTACACAAAAGGAATACTCTATCAGGTATCAAATATTACAAACTTGATCTTTATAAATTTTGTATCATGGATAGGCAACGTAGAGTAGCTTTCTCTAAATCACAGCACAAGACAAAAGGCTTGCTAGATCTCATATACACGAATATGGGGGGCCTTCTCCAGTAGCATTCATTGGGGTGCTAGGTACTATGTTACTTTCATAGATGATTTTTCAAGGAAAGTTTGGTAATACCTCTTGAAGCATAAATCGAAAGTATTTCAGAAGTTCAAGAAGTGAAAAACAATGGTGAAAATCAGACAGAGCGAAAGGTGAAAGTCTTGAGTTCCGACAATAGAAGCGAATATACCTCCACAAAATTCAAAGATTACTTAGCAAGCAAGGGTATCGAACACCAGCTAAGTGTTCTAAGCGACCAGAACAGAACGGAGTAACAGAGTGTATGAATCGAACACTTACAGAGCGTACTCGCAGTATCAGATTGCAGGCTGACATGTCAGAAAGATTTTAGACAGAAGCGGTGAATCATGCGAGTTATCTGGTAAGCAGATCACCATCAACAGCTATTAATCTTGAGATCCCAGAGAATATATGGCGAGGAGAGTCTGTGGACTACTCAACTTTACGGATTTTCGGTTGCCCGGCGTATAGTTTGGTTGATAGTCAGAAAAAGAACAAACTAAAGTCCAAGTTTAAGAAGTAAATCTTCATCGGGTTCACCAAAGGAGTCAAGAGTTGCAACATTGACGAAGAAACAATGTGGCAAGAAAAGTTAGAGATAGAGGATAAAACGCAAAGTGAAACTTCAGACAGGTCGGCAGACACTCAGAAAATAGAGTTGAGTTCTTAGAGAGCCCTAAAAGACCTGAAGGGTCAAATGAAGACTCCTCAGATTCAGATGGAGACAAACAGGAAACTGCTCAAGAACAACCTAGACCGTTGAGGGGTCAGTGAGAGTTACAGTACCACCTATAAAATATAACTGGGAAGATGATCATGTCTCTTTCGCATTAGTAATAGAAAGAGGTGAATCTAGTAGTTACAGGGAAGTGATCGAGGCAGATGACCACAGCAAGTGAATTACAACCATTGAGCAGGAGATGGAAACTTTAGATAGAAACCAAATATGAACATTAATCAATCTTTCAAAGGCTCCAAGGCAATAGGTTGCAAATAGGTCTTTCGTAAGAAGAACAATGAGCAGTACAAAACAACGTTAGTTGCTAAAGATATGCTCAGAAGAAGGGTATTGACTACAATGATATTTTCTCTCTTGTAGTCAAGCATACATCTATTAGAATATTATTGGTGATAGTTACTCAGTTTGATCTAGAGTTGGAGCAGATGGATGTCAAAACAGCAATTCTACACGATGAGCTGTAGGAGAAGATATACATGAAGCAACCTGAAGGTTTATTCAGAAAAGTAAAGAAAACAAGATATGTCTTCTATATAAATCCCTCTATGGACTTAAGCAATCTCCCAGGCAGTGATATAAACGACTCAATTCTTTTATGATCAAGACTAAATACAACCGATGTGAGTATGATAGTTGTGTTTATTTCAAACAGAATGATGATCCGACATATTTACTGTTATATGTGGATGATACGTTGATTGCTACGAGAAACAAGCCACATGTACAGAAGCTTAAAGCTCAGCTCAAGAAAGAATTCGACATGAAGGATTTGGGAGAAGCCAAGAAAATTTTAGGTATGAAGATCACTCGAGACAGGAGCTCAAGCAAACTTTGACTATCCCAGAAAAACTACATTTTAAGGTGTTAAAAAGATTCAACATGACAGAAGTAAGACCAATCACCACTCTTTTAGTAGGTCACTTCAAATTATCCTCCAAGCATTGTCCACAATTACCAGAAGAGATGTCTTGAGTACCATATACTAGTGCAGTGGGATCACTCATGTATGATATGGTCTGCACTAGGCCTGACTTAGCCTATACAATTAGTATAGTAAGTCGGTTCATGTCAAATCCAGGAAGCAACATTGGGAAGCAGTGAAGTGAGTGCTACATATCTGCAAGGAACTGCGAGACTAGGCTTGGTGTTTCAGAGATTGAAAATAAAAAAGCCTAGGGTACTACAAGGCTATTTGATGCAGATTATGCAGGAGATCTTGATCAGCAAAGATCTACGACAGGCTATGTATTCACAGTAGCTGAGTGTGTCATCAGTTGGAAGGCAGAGTTACAAAATATAGTTGCTCTTTTAATGACAGAAGCGGAGAACATAACTGCAATTGAGGCATTAAAGGAAGCTTTGTGGTTGAGATGATTAGTTGAGACATTTAGTATTATACAGGATTCAATTCGGGTTTATTACGATAGTCAGAGTGTGATTCATCTCGCTAAGGATCACAGGTATCACAAGCGAACAAAACACATTGAGGTAGAGTATCACAAGATACATTAGTGGATCCTGATTGATAAGGTGATTGATTTGATAAAGATCAGCACAAAAAAATGCAGCAAATATGATGATGAATACCATCCCGATAGAGTTCAGAGCATCTCTGAACTTGATCAAGATTCTCCAAAGATAAAGTGGAGAAAGGGCTCTTGGGAGGGAGCCATGTGAAGTCACAAAAAGGGAGAAAAAGCAAGGTGAATGAAGTAGAGGTCCAATTTCTACGGAGGGGCTCAATGAACATGAGTCAAGGTGAAGATTGTTAGTATTTGGAGTGTCTCATGTTCATTAAAGAAGAATCAAGATTCAGGTAGAGGTGTTATCACAAGCTTCACAGATCAAACACGGACATATACATGCTTTGTGCATGTTAATTAGTCAACTAATAAGTGTTATTAGTCAATCGACTAATACTTGACTGCAATTGACTAGGCCTCGCAACAGTAGTCATGGTTCAAAGTCTCGGTCTCGGCCGCCGACTCGGCCGGCACCGAGACGGATCGGTCTCGGCGACTCGGATCGGACTCGGGCGATACGCAAAAAACGCTACATAGAGCGCCAAAAAAATTATGAAAAAATCATGACAAATCATAAAAAAATGTAAACATCCAATTCATGCATCACATATTCAAAACATATCACCTAACACTCAAAACATAACGTGAAAGCATAAATACAAGCGTCGTCGGTAGAAAAATATCAAAATACATGCATAATATAGTAAATTGCACAAAATAATTCATAAGTACCTGCTAATATAGTCATTTCCATATAGAATTACGAGGAGGCTCCAAATCATCATTATCATCTGGCCCGCGATAAGTATAGAAACCAGGCATATAGTTTCCATAAGGATAATGATATGTTTGTGGGTGAGATCCTGTAGGCTGAGATGATTGGCCAGAGGATCCACTATCAGAGTAATATGGCGGTAGGGGTTGTGCAATATCAGCTCCATGATGATAATACCCAAAACCTCGATATTCAGTGCTACTAGTAGAGTAATCACCAGTGCTAGAATAATCAGTGCCAGAATATTAGCCAGATGTCAAACCCAACCCCTGTAAATGGCCTTCAAGACTATGATGACCATGTGAGTAGTAATCATGTCCACTCGAATAATCATCGCTAGAACTGAATTCGACCAACCGATCCAAATGCCTACGCTGCTGTGAAATCCCCGCCCGGCCTCCATGATCTGTATCTTGTGTGGCATAATATTGTGAATCCCATGTTAAAGCATCATCTCGTTGGCTTCCACCAACACCATGAGTCTCTTCAATATTACCACCATCACCACCATCACTGCCGCCATCACCCTCACCACCATCACCCTCACCACCATCATCGCCACCACCATCACCGCTGTCATCATCACCGCCATGACCATCATCACCGCCACTTTCGTCAGTATGACGAATACCTTCATCTAACCAACCTAAGTCATCTGGTGGTAACATCGGCTGTTCTCCCTCACGAATCCACTCATCCAAATATCATCATCATTGAAAATATTGTTCAGATCAATTGGGTTGTAATAATCATCAGTGTCGCTTTTGCATGTCAAGTTTCTTACTCGCAACCGCATATTGTAATGCACATATACTAGTTTATGCAACTTTTTCATTGCCAACCGGTTGCGCAGTTTTGTATGAATTAACGACCACGTGCTCCAATTTCTTTCACAACCCGATGAAGAACATGTTTGGCTTAAGACTTTGATGGCAATTTTCTGCAGATTGGGAGCTTCTTCGCCATAATTAATCCACCAATCAGCTGGAAGAGATTGTTGCACTGCTCTTCTAGTTAGTGAGCTTCCAAATTCTCCAACTCCATCCACAAATAATTTTATCTGTGAGAATACACATCACAAGTGTTAATATTTGCATAACATTATATCGATGAAATAAATAAATTATTATTACCTCATTAATAGCTCTTGCTTGTTTAGTCAAATCTGGCTCCAATCTTTTAATGACCTCCTTTAATCCATATCTCACTTCTGGATGTGTAGAAAAGTTTTTGAATATTGGAGTGCTGGATTTAAAAAATATGCTGCAATAATGTAAGCAAACGATTATTATGATATGACAGTTTCAATTTCTAGTCAACAAATATGATTTCTAGGCAAATGAATTACCAGCAGCATGCAAGTGTCTATGCAATTGTCCCTCCCATCTTCTATCAATGATGTCCCAGTACTTCTTCCAGTTCTTATTTGAGGCCTTTATAGCCAATTTTGCTCTATCCATAGCTTCATATATAATAGATAGTGTAGGTTTCTTATCCTGGTCCACTATCTTCAAGACTCTAACAAGAGGATCCATAATGTTTTGGACTTCTCTTGCCTTCTTCCAAAACCGGTCAGTCAGAATGAGATTAGCAACCTTATCTCGCACACTTCTTCTACTCCTTTCCTTGTTGAATTCAGGCCATTCTGTAGTCGTGCACATTCTTTTCAAATCTTGCTCATAGCGAATAAGGCTTTCAATAGAAATAAACTCGGTGGCAAACCGTGTTATACCTGGTCTCAACAAATCTCTATTTTTGGTGTATAGCTTCATTAAATTCACCACTTTGAGGCTATTGTAAATGAATGATGTGATCACCTTAGCATCATCCAATGTCTCCTTGACTGATTTCAAAGAGCCAATATCTTCAAGCATCAAATCAATGCAATGTGCTGCACAGGGAGACCAAAACAAATGTTTTCTCTTCTCCATCAACATGTGACCAGCTGCTTTGAAACTTGCCTCATTATCTGTGACAACCTGCACGATATTTTCTTCGCCAACTTCATCAACAACTTTATCCATTAGCGAGAATATATACTCAGCAGTCTTCGAGATATTAGTGGTATCAACAGAAGTATGGTAGATCATGCTTCTATCACAATAAATCATGAAATTAACAATAGGCTTTCTATTATGAGAACTCCATCCATCACACATAATCGTGCAACCATACTGCGGCCATTTTGTTTTTATTGAAGCAATATATACTCCAATTTCTTTCACTTCCTCCTCTAAATAGAGATTGCCAATCTGGTACCCTGTAGGGCCTTTTACACCTGGACCTGCCTCCGCAATAGTATTAATCATGGCTTGGTAGTAAGGACCACTATCAGCTGCATTGAATGGTATTGCATTGTAGTGAAAGAACTTCGCCACTGATTTCCCAACTTTTTTCATATTCTCAGTTGAGAACATGCTTTTGATTGATTTCTGTTTTGTTGGGAACATGTAAGGATCAATACCACGAGCTGGAATTTCAGCTTCTCTCATAGTCATACTCTGACGCAATCCACGGTTACTCCCTGATCCTAAAGGCTGTGAACTACTGCCACCAATATCAACTCCTTCTGCCGATCTCCAAGCCATTTCACGACTTTCTTTCATGGCTTGTTTCAGTTGTCTTCTTTCAACTCCTTCTAAACCACCAACTTCTTCAATTTCATTATCAGAATCTTCTTCGGTCACCTCATAGAAATCTTCCTCACTTAAAGATCTCATAAGTCGGTCTTTTTTAGATTTAATGGCCGCTCTTTCTTTGCTACCTTCAGAAAGATGTCGTCTCATTATTTGAGATATCTCTTTTGATACTCGCAAGCATCCTTCCACCTGACCGGGTACATGTGCTATATGCTGCTTCAATCTAGTGATACCACCATGGATTTGTTTCCCACAATAATTGCACTTCACAAGTTTTCTACTTCCACCAACAGAGGTACCATGTTCCCATCCAATATCGCGTTGCTTTGGAGCCATACTGAAATTTAAAAAAATTATCTGTTAAATTAAATTAAAACTAAAATTAACTAAATTAAAAAACATTAAATTAAACTCAATTAAATGAAACTACAATAAATTAAACTAAACTAGTTTATACTAGATTAAGCAACACTAACTTAATTACCTAACTTTAATAAAATAATTAAATTACCTAATTTAATTACAAAACTTTATTAAATTAAATTAACCTAAATTAAGTTAACTAAACTAATTTAAATTAAATTAAATTCAATTAAATGAAACTATATTAAATTAAACTAAACTAATTTATACTAGATTAACCTACAATAACTTAATTACCTAATTTCAATAAAATTATTAAATTACCTAACTTAATTACAAAACTTTATTAGATTAATTAACCTAAATTAAGTTAAATTAACTTTACCTAAACTAACCTAAATTAAATGACATTAAATGCAAATTAATTAGAGAGAGAGGAACAGAGAGAGGGAGAGAGACGGAGACAGAGGAGAGAGAGAGAGAGGAACACAGTGGAGGAGAGAGAGAGAGAGACAGAGGGAGAGACAGAGAGAGACTGACAGGGAGAGGGAGAGAGAGAGACAAAGAGGGAGAGGGAGAGAGAGATAGACAGAGAGAGAGAGAGCGACAGAGAGAGAGATACAGAGTGAGAGAGAGAGAGTGCGACAGAGAGAGAGAGATATACAGAGTGAGAGAGAGTGCGACAGAGAGAGAGAGAGATACAGAGTGAGAGAGAGAGTGCGACAGAGAGAGAGAGATACAGAGTGAGAGAGAGAGAGAGTCCGACAGAGAGAAAGATACAGAGGGGGAGAGAGAGTCCGACAGAGAGCGAGAGAGAGAGAGCGAGAGAGAGAGAGAGCGCCACTGCGGAGAGAGAGCCGGGAGAGAGAGTAGCTGCGGGGAGGGAGGGAGAGAGAGAGCGCGCGCTGCTGCAGGCCAGAGAGAGAAAGAGCGCGCCGCTGCGGCCTGCGGGGGAGAGAGACAGAGAAAGAGAGGGAGAGAGAGGCACAGAGGGAGGGAGAGAGAGAGAGACTGAGAGGGAGAGAGGGGAGGAGTTACCTGCGACTGCGACGGCGACGGCGACGAGGTGGGACGGCGAGGGCCGGAGGGCGTCGCGGGGGAGACGGCGAGCGCGAGAGAGAGAGAGAGATCAGATCTGATCTCTCTCTCCCCGAGCGGATTTTAAGGAGGAAGTCACGGGTCGCCGAGTCGCCTAAGTCGGGTCCGAGTCGGACCCGATCCGGGTCGACTCGGCGATCCAAGCCTGACTCGGGCCTCCGAGTCAAACCGGAGGCCGCCGAGTCGGATACGACTCGGCCGAGTCGTATCCGACTCGGCCGATTCTTTGTTCCCTGACAGTAGTTGAGTCCTAAGATTGTGTTACAGTAGTCAACTAGGTACTTGGTACAGTCGACTAATACTTGGTATTAGTCAAATAATACTTGGCCCTAGTCGACTAATACTTGGCCTTAGTCGACTAATGTCGGGTTATCACAGTTTTCAAATACGGTTCTGTTTTCGATTTGGATTGGATCCAGTTTTCTTCTTTTTTTGAGTTGATGCTGATTGAATTGTTGAAGTTTATGTTGATATAAGATCATCCTAAGTACCTATATAAACCCCTTGAGGGTGGCCTTTTGAAGGTGTGTCAAAAATTCAAGAGAAATTCAGATTTCCACCATTGAGAGTTATAAAAGAAAGATCTTGTAACTCTTATATTTTTTTTCTTTATTTTCAATAAAGAGTTCTCCCCTCTTCCCCGTGGACATAAGCACATTGTCGAATCATATTAAATCTAGTGTTCTTTGGTTGTGTGGTGATTCAGTCTCAATTGCTTGCTAGTGATAAATCTTCTACGCTTCCGCTTCCGCACCGCTATAGAGTCTTTAACTTGGTGTTTCTCTGTTGTTTGATCTGTGATAGATCACAACACCCTTATCACCAAAAACAAAATTCCATGGAATAGTTGAGAGAAAGTGGAATATATTGGCCATCAATGATTTCAGTGGCAAATCTCTTAAAATTGTGCGCAAATTCCTCACTAAACAAATGCCAATATCTCTATTCCTGTCAACCAATATCAGCTTAGAATTTAGCTGATTCACATCTACCATAATTGGATACAACAGCTCCCCAATTTTTTTTTGCCTGTTTTGTATGGAAATTTTGTGGCACAGAATCTACCTTTCAATAATAAGATCATTCCATGTATTTTCTAGGTGAAATGTCGCATTAAACATTAGACATAGTTTAAATAAAATGGTGAGCTTATATATGGTGAAGGAAATTTTATAAAAACCACCTATATAACAGGGGAAAAAAACATAGAGACTTGACTGAAGAATGTTCCATGATATCAAATTGAATAGACATAACTTCTGAATTGTTGCAACAATAGCACATAAAGACAAATAAAAAAAGGCTAATTAGGTAGCCAATGCGTGAAATAAGTATGACGAGAGTTGCTTTTTCTACCTTAAATCCCCTTTCTTTATTTAGATCATGATTTGAAGACAATTTTGCTAGTTTGGAGAACTAAAACTTTGGTCCCTTAATTTGATATATCCTAACTAGCACGTACTTATATAGGTAAAAGATATGAGCCGCCAGTACAGTAAATTTCCTACACAAATCCCTCAGAATATGCTACTGGACCATGGGATCAACACCATGCATCCATCATAATCCCCATACATAAAAGATATATGAATGAAAAATATGGTTTGAGATCACTTGTGTTGTTATTGAAATATCGTTATTTTGCAAACACTTGATGCATGGTTGAAAAGTCTTTGCGATCCATACCACTTGACTTTCATCGAGAAATATTTTCAGGGATAAAATCAAGATGAATGGTATTATCCGAATCCTCCATCTTAAAGGTTCATCATGTGTTATTGAGGAGACAGTTTAGGAAATTTCCTACACATGTTGCTTGTGAATAAATATGAAATAAACTTACATGTAATCTGTGTCATGCATGCATGCCTCCATATGTTGTATATGCCATTTGAAAGAGTTATTAGAGAGGTTGGATTCAATGTAATAACTTGTACTTCTCTTTTGATTAATGAAAGTAATTTCAGTTCAAAAAATATATGTATTATGTATATGTGTATGGTGAGTTCTCACTGGTCTCACTAAGAAAAAGAACTGAAAGAATATTTATCAAACAAACAGATTGGCATCCCCATCTTTCCAGAAGTTTGCAACTTATGAATACAAGATCTACATGCACTACAGATGCTTACATTAAGTCTCTTGATCTTTCTTTCTTTCTCTCTTTCTCTCTTTCTTTCTTTCCACTTCCCCTTGTAATTCACAGGTTAACATTTAGAATTTTGTCTGCAAAGAATTTTCAATGGAAAAATGTACAAATTTGTCTGTTTGATAATCATGTGCAAGCCCCCCTTGGAAGGCATCATCAAACTAATTAATTATATTTCTTAAGAATTTTAAATGAAATAGGTTCATTCTGTGTGTATAATTTCTTTTCGTCCTTCATCTCTACCACATGCGCATTAACATGTTGCTTGATCAACTAAATTAGTCTTTTCTCAAAAGTTTAAAACTGTTAACACTTTCAAAACTTTCAACCTAGCTGAACTCATCTTTCTATCCCCACCCCAAAAATAAAAAGTGTGGACCCTCTTCAGAATCTTTTCCTGGAGCTCAAGAAACTTACTATTACACAATGACATGGTCCTCAAAGGGCAGAGGGTTATCCAATACATGGTTCACAGTCGCGGTCTCGGCCGCCGACTCGGCGGGCACTGAGACGGATCGGTCTCGGTGACTCGGATCGGTATCGGACGATACGCACAAAACGCTACATAGAAAGCTCAAAATTTTTTTAAAAAATCACGACAAATCTTAAAAAAATGTAGATATTCACATTCATGTATTACATGTCCAAAATATATCACCTAGCACACTAAACATAAAGCGAAAGTATAAATACGCGCGTCGTTGGTAGAAGCATATCAAAATACATGCACAATATAGTAAAAACTACATTCATAAATACATGTTAATGTAGTTATTTCCATATTGAATTGCGATGAGGTACAAAATCATCATCATAATGCCGAGTCGACCGAGTCAACTTCGATTCTCGGCCGAGTCGGTCTCCTCTGAGTTGAGTCAACTGACTCGTGACTCGGACTCGTCTCGGAGCGGGCTGAGACGGATACGACTCGGCCAACTCGTCTCCGACTCGGCCGAGTCTTTGAACCATGATCCAATAACAGAGGAAGAAAAAAAAAACACAAGCAACAAAAATCGGCCCAATATGACATATTTATCCGTACTAAATCCCAATGCAATGGTGATCTGAAATCACACATGCCTCATTATTTCACAAAAACTCATCACTTCATCATACTTTTTGACTCCTATTCGAACAAAGGAATTCTATAATAACACCAGCAAGTGAAACTTGAGACAAACACCTGGCAGAAAACATTACTTTCTTGTCATCAAAGACATTGACTCCACCATTGTTTTACTTAGAACCGAAAAAGGAAAGAAGAGAAATTGCACTTGGCAAATTCCTTTCTTGCACTAAACTTTCCCCTCTTATAAATAATTACAGAATAAACAAAATCAAACAATCAATAATCAGTCGGGGATATAAAAGGAGATCGATCCGATTACCTCATACAAGCTCTTCTCTTTCTCGATCGGCTCCCCGCTGCCTCCAATTTCTCGATCCTTCTCGTCGTCCCTTTCCGAAACCCTAGGTTTCTTATTCCCCCCCATTTGTTATCTTGTCCCAAATTTAGATGAAGCTGGAGAAAAAGAAAGGATGGAGGCTGAGGGGGGAGGGGGGAGAGAGGAGTGTCTTCAGGATGGGAAAGGTGAAGGTAAAGGGCATAAAAAGGAGAAGAAAAAATTAAAAAATTGGTTGAATATTAATTGGAGAGAGCGAAATTTTCCCGCCTTTTCTTCGCCTTCCCGCACTCTTTCAAATATCTCAACTACTTTTTGAGCGCAACTCGTAAAAAGGCTAAGTCGTAAAGTCTTTTTTTTTATTTTTTGTTGTTGTTTTGCTATAAAATAACTTGTGAAATGTACTTTCAGTTGCTACATTTAATTTTATAATCATATAAATTTCATTTTTATACACATATTTTCTCACTTACAGCTGCTACAGTTAATTTTATGGTCATGTAATGTTTATTTCGTTGCAAAACGCCGTAAATCGTAAAATGAGAATTGAAAAAGTGAAGTGTAGCAGAGAAAATATATTGTGTTTTACGGTATTTGGTTGATAAAGTGAAGTGTAAATGGAAAAGTATATTGTGTTTTACGGTGTTTGGTTGATAAAGTATATTGTGTTTTACGGCGTTTGGTTGGTAATGTAAAAGTGTAAGTGGAAAAGTTGACCAAAAAATTAACTGTAGCAGTGATTTAAATATTATAAATACTATTAAATTAAATATTCTATTGCAAATTAAATTGTATTAATAAATTTAAGATAAAAATTAATAATCTTAATATTTTATTTATAACAATAATATTAATAAAATATTAGTATAAATAGTAAAATATTACTAAAATATTAACTAAATAAATAATATAAAATTTTAAGAAAATATAAAGAACATTAATAAAATTTTAAGAATACTAATAAAATATAAATATTAAAAAATCTTACAAAAAAATAAAATATAGTTATAATATTATAATATTAAAAATACTTGAAAATTATTATAATATAAATTTTATTATAATATTATTGTAATATTATAGAAATATAAAATTAACAAAGTAAAATATAATTATAATTTAATAATAAATTATCATTATAGTATTATTATACTGAATTATTATTACAATATTAACATGATAAAATATTAATATAATAATAAAATATATTATAATATTAATAAAGTAATTTTTATATTAAAAATAAATAATTAACTATATATTACTTTTATATAAAGTATAATATTGTTATATTAATAAAATATTAACTTTAAATAAAATAATAAAAAATGGAATAAGTATTAATAAAATAATAAAGTATTAAATAAAATATTAAATTAAAATAGTAACATGATCATGATCATGTTATAGCTTATGCATCTAGGCAACTGAAGCCTCATGAGCGGAATTACCCAACTCATGACTTGGAGCTAGCAGCTGTCATATTTGCTTTGAAGATCTGGAGGCATTATCTTCTGGGAGATAAGGTGTTGATATATACGGATCATAAGAGTCTCAAGTATATCTTCTCACAGAAAGAGTTGAACATGAGGCAGAGGCGGTGGCTGGAGCTGATGGCGGACTATGATATTGACTTGCAATACCATCCAGGCAAGGTCAATACAGTACCGGATGCACTGAGCAGGATGCCAGAGAATAGAATGCTTGTCCAGCTTACTCAGCAGAAGGAGTTGATTCAAGACATCATCAGATTGGACTTGATGTTGGTGCAAGGAGCTGATAAGGCGGGACAGTTCATGACCATGCAGATTCAGTCAGCATTGATAGATGAGATCAAGGAAGCTCAGAAGGAAGACCCCAGATTGCAGCAATTCCGAGCTCAGGTAGAGGCTGGATTGAGGACTGATATCAGTATTCATCCGGATGGTGCCTTATACTTTGGTGGCAGGATTTGTGTTCCCCAAGGAGAAGTTCGGCAGAAGATTTTGGCAGAAGCTCACAGTTCAGTATATTCCATACACCCAGGGGGAAACAAGATGTATCAGGATATGAAGAAGCAGTTTTGGTGGAATGCTATGAAGAGGGAGATAGCCCAGTATGTTGCCAAGTGCTTGGTTTGTCAGCAGATAAAGATTGAGCATCAGAGGTCAGCCGGACTTCTACAACCTTTACCGATACCTGAGTGGAAGTGGGAGCACATCACCATGGATTTTGTCACGGCATTGCCTCGCAGTCCTAAGGGTAATAATGCTGTGTGGGTAATCATTGATCGCCTCACCAAATCAGCTCACTTCATACCATTCAGGGTGGGTCAGTCAACAGAGGTTCTGGCGGACAAGTACATGAAGGAGATAGTTCGTCTGCATGGAGTTCCAGTTAGTATTGTATCAGACAGAGACACCAGATTCAGATCTCATTTCTGGGAAAGCCTCCAAGAAAGTCTAGGGACTCGTCTGAAATTCAGTACATCATATCATCCTCAGACAGACGGACAATCTGAGAGGACTATCCAGATTCTTGAAGATATGTTGCGGGCTTGCATGATTGAATTCCAGGGATCATGGGAAGACCATCTTCACTTGGCTGAATTTTCTTATAATAACAGCTATCAGGCAAGTATCAAGATGGCCCCTTTTGATGCATTGTATGGAAGGAAGTGTAGGTCGCCGATTTGTTGGGATGAAGTCGGTGAGAGGAGACTTTTGGGGCCGGAGATCCTGATTCAGACAACAGAGAAAGTCAGGATTATCCGAGATCACCTCAGGGCAGCACAGAGTCGGCAGAAGAGTTGGGCAGACACACTGAGAAGGCCATTGGAATTCCAGGCAGGAGATCATGTGTTTTTGAAGATATCACCTACCAGAGGAGTAATCCGGTTCGGTACTCGTGGAAAGCTTAGTCCGAGATACATCGGCCCATTCGAGATCTTGGACCGAGTGGGAGAGGTGTCTTACAGGTTGGCGTTACCGCCATCTTTGGACGGAGTTCACAATGTATTCCACGTATCTCAGCTGAGGAAGTATGTGAAGGACGATAGTCATATTCTGGATCACTCCGAACTGGAACTACAGCCGGATTTGTCATACCAAGAGCAACCGATGGCCATTTTGGACAGAAGTGTCAAGACATTGAAGAACAAGGCAATACCATTAGTGTTGGTGTCCTGGAACAGACATGCCCCTGGAGAAGCCACATGGGAACGAGAGGATGTTGTCCGTGAGCGTTACCCTCAACTCTTCACTTCTTGATTTGGTAAAACTCCTTCCTTCTATTCCTTTCTACTGTTATCTTTCTTATCATCCTTATCTATCTGTTATCCTTCTTTGCTGTTACCTTTCACCTTATGAAATTTCGAGGACGAAATTTTTGTAAGGTGGATGGATTGTAATACCCCGTTCCCGGAATACGTACTTGGTTGCGTATTCAGTTTTTCGATCGTATTTTTCGATTTACTTCCTATATTTGACCGATTTCAGTTTTAAAAGTCATTTTCCAATATTATATATTTTCTATGATTTTCTGGAATTTTCCTGAATTTAATTAAATATTTTCAAAACCGGTGTCGACCAGTACCGCTGATCGATTCTCGGATTTTTAATTCACAAACAGTTAGAAATTTCTAGAAGGTCCTTTAGACATTATTTCTTAGAATCATATTTTCTATCTAAATACTTTTTCTGAGGATTTTACGAATTTATGAAAATTCCAACGGAGTCGGTAGATAACTGATTCCGGGATTTTTAGTTTTAAAACTATAAGTTATTTCAAAAAACGAATTTCACCATGAGCCTTAAAATATTATTCTTGATTTTGGGTAAAATTTTCGGGTCGTTCCGAGATACTTGAATTTCGGACGATTTCGGTATTTTCCGAATTGTTTTCCGCATCTTCGACTTAAACCTAGAAACTTGTCTATTCAACATTCTTAATCTTTCAAACCAAAGAAAATATTTTCCTTTTTATAATTCCTCTCTTTTTCCTCTTCTTTATTTTCCTTTACTTCCTTCACAAACCACATGATTTTCCCAATTTTCCAAAATTCCCTTTCTCCAAATTTCCAAAGAATCCCACTCACTTCCACTTAATTCCTTTTTAATTACCACTCATTCTCTCTCTCTCCATGGCCGGCCAAGTGGCCAGGTGAGGGACACCTCACCCTCTCCTTTCTTGCAAAAACCCCCCTCTCTTCTATCTTAATTCCACTTCCTTTGCAAAATCCCAACCCTATATAAACTATTTCCTTTACATTTCCATCCTTTTCTTCTTCCCTTCAACAAGAATAGCCTTCTCCCAAGGTTCCTCCTTCTTCTCAACCTCAACCCTAACTCCAAGAGCTCCACCAGCGCATCATCTCCACCTCAAGCAACCACCTTGGAGCTTGGATCGTAGCTTCCTTCGCCGTCGGAGACCACTTGGGTGATCTTCGTCAACAACGATCCTACCGAACTCGTAAAGCTCCAAAATAACCAATCCTAGTGAGTATTCTTACTCACCAAGACTAGATTAACCCCTGGTATACTTGTATCTACACCTCTTGTACACATATGTTATCAAAAATCATGATTTGGACCATCAAACACAACTTCCAGAAAATCTGTCCTGTTCTCTGTTTTCCCACGATTAGTCGACTTAACCTAGGAGCTAGTCGACTAGAACCCTTAGTTGAAACTTAACCTTTTTCTAAAATGCAGTTTTAGTCGACTTACCCCAAATATTAGTCGACTAACCTTCCCTGGAAACAAATCTCAACTCTCGGGAAATCACTGTTAGTCGACTCCTGATTCCACCTAGTCGACTAATCTTTCCTGAATCAGAAACCCAACTCTCTGTATCCCAGTTCTAGTCGACTTAGCTTGACTGTTAGTCGACTTGCGTGCCTGTTAGTCGACTACCCTTTTTACCTAGTCGACTAACCTTCCCTGAAACAGAATATCAACTCTCTGGAACCCAGTTTTAGTCGACTAATCCAGACTGTTAGTCGACTTAAGACCCCTATCAGTCGACTACACCTTCCACCTAGTCGACTAATTTAAGCTGTTTATTATAGTTGATTTCTTTTCCAAATTTGGATCTTACCCTGATACATGTGTATTATAATATGCTTGTTCATGCTTCATAACTGATACTACTTGACCTATTACTGGATGGATGTTATCTCGTGTAACTTCATGACTTGTTATTACATATTCTTGTTTCATGACATGTTAAATAGTGAATATCACCACTTATCATGCCATCTCTTGAACCAAGCATGATGCATTCAACTTTTGTATAAAATGGACCAACTTACATTGGGTCAGGGGGAAACATGCGGATATCGATACGTGTTCGTGTTTACAGTGGCAATAGGTATATTGTACAATTATATTCCGGTCTAACCTGAGGGCCTCCAGGAGACCGAGGGGAGTGCTTGCTCCCTCTTCCTGAGTACTATCATGATAAGGGCATACATAAGTCCCTCCTGAATAGCCTAGCGGCTGGCTTCCGTCACCAAGCAACGGAACAATCCTGGACCGTTATCCCGGGCATGTACGGGGTCCACTGTAAACATAGTTCGTCGATACCCCCGCTGTTTCCAATAACAACCTTGTATTACTAGGATATGGATCTATGTGCGCTGGGACGCTGGGTCACATAGCTAGATATCACAGTAAGACAAGTAATAATAATAATAGACTTTAACTATGTATCCATTGCATCCGGATTATAGTTCTTTATGCTTTCATTACTTGTTGGTTTACATTCATTATGCTGACCCATCCTTATTATTCATATCTCTTAGCCACTTGGCTATAACCTGTTCATTTTCGGGAGGTCCTGACTCCCTTGGATTTGTATGTTCAGGTTCCGAGGCTTGGATCGAAGTGGAGCCATCCACGGACGATCGAGCTTTCTTTAGTGAGCAGGCAGATTAGCTCCAGTCCCTGTGCCGGATCTCTCCTTTTGACTCACGGGATCTTCATCCTACTCGTGAGCCTTTTTTTGTGTTTATATTGTATCTTTTACTTTTGGACTTGGTGATGATAAAAGATACATGGAATGTGTAATATTTTATCATATCTTGTGATGACTTGTACTTGTACTTTTATGTTGGCATATGTATGGAAATCACGCTTTGTCGTGCACTCTGATCCTTGTTGTACTTTTATGCTTAGCGTGTATACGTGGGGGCACCTTTTGACCTGCGTATATACGTCGCAGTGACGTCTCCGTATCCGTGGGATCGGGGCGTTACAGGTTGGTATCAGAGCATAGGCTCTCACACCTAAAGTACAATCAAGCAGCGAATTCTAGTAATTTGCTGATGCCAACTACAATGTACAAAGTTATCCAGTCCTTCTTGATTCCTTCCCTTGTGTCCCTTGTGTCCTAAACTCCTTCCATTTTTCCAAAATTCCAGTTATCCTTTCCCAAATTCGGTATGGAGAGAAGGACGGGTCGTAACAACTCTGGGCAAGCATCGAATGGACCCACTGGAGAGAATGTAGATATTCTGAGGGTCATTCAGACGATGATGGAGAACCAGCAGCAGCAGACGGAACTCCTCCGGCAAGAATTGGCAGCTCCAAAAGAACAGAGGCCGGGAAATGTATCGGACTTCAGGCGGCTGCAACCAGCCATATTCACGGGTGAAGAGAAACCCCTGGATGCTGAGCAATGGCTGACAGATACCTCAGACTTATTGAATGCAGCTCGAGTTCCAAAGGAGAATCAAGTGGAGGTTGTTAAGATTCAACTGAAGGATATAGCCAGAACTTGGTGGCTAACTGAGGAGGCCAGATTGGAGAAGCCTGTCACCTGGGACACTTTCTCCAAGAGCTTTTATAACAGATTCTTCCCTGCCACTGCTCAGAAGGACATGGAAGAGCAGTTCATCAGACTTCAGCAAGGGAATAGGTCCGTGGATGAGTACGCCGCGGAATTTCTCAGGCTTAGCCGCTTTGCTCCGTACATGGTGACTGACGAGGAGAAGCGGGCTAGTAGGTTCCAGCAGGGCTTGCAGATGGACATTCAGATGTTCTTAATGCCCCAGCAGCTGAAGACTTATTCAGAAGTTCTCACCATAGCTCGAGAGGTGGAGCGTGGGCTGGAGAAGAAGCAAGAGAATCAGATGAGGAACCAGGCCATGAAGAGGCCATTTCCACCAATGGGAAGAGGAGGCCCTTACAGAGCAGCGAAGGTTCAGATAAGGCAACCATACAGACCAGCTCCTTACCAGACGGCCCAACCATTTTCCTTCTGTAGCTATTGTCAGAAGCCAGGCCACATTCGACAGAATTGCCGTAGGGCAAATGGATTATGCTTGGTGTGTGGTTCCCGAGATCATTCCATAGAAGCCTGTCCACACAGAAGGATGGGGATAGCCGGCCAAGCTTTACCAGCACTACAGGGACCGAATGGACAGAAGGCACTTCCAGGGCCACCGGGGCAGAGGAATCAAGGACCAATGATCAGGAGAGTTCCTCCCCCTCCTCCACAGCAAGCTGTTCGCCCAGTCCAGAGAGGAGCTAGGACTGCTGCAGGGCGTGGAAGGGGTCAAGCCTACAATTTGACAGAAGTAGAAGCTGAGACTTCTGAGGAGGTGATAACAGGTAATATCAGGGTGCATTCTAAACCTGTTTTAGCCCTCTTCGATTCCGGTGCTTCACATTATTTTATCTCAGATCATTTTGTGGCATTGCATTCCATACCTGTTAGATCTTTAGACCACAAATGGGAGATTAGTACAGGGAATGGAGTAGTCATGTCTTCTAGAGTTTGTGCTGACTGTCCAGTAGAACTTTGTGATAAGACCTTGGCCATAGATATGCTCGTACTAGACACCAAGGGGTACGACGTAATCTTAGGCATGACCTGGCTCAGTCAGTACTATGCAGTTATCGACTGTAGGGAGAAGAAGATTATTTTCAGGATCCCTCGCCAACCGGAATTCCAATTCAGTGGAGAAGTGAAGTCTACTAAGAGGAAGACTCGGTTGACTACTTCGGAGGTTCAGAAGGGAGTACCGGTGTGGGATGAATTCCCAGGAGTCTTTGCTGAGATCTCAGGACTGCCACCTGAAAGGATGATTGAGTTCTCTATTGAGACTGTGCCTGGAGTGGCTCCTATATCCAAGGCTCCGTACAGGATGGCACCAGCGGAGTTAGAGGTTCTGAAGAGGCAGCTGCAGGAATACTCAGACAAGGGATTGATTCGGCCAAGCGCTTCACCATGGGGAGCTCCAGTGCTATTGGCGAACAAGAAGGATGGTGGTAAAAGGCTTTGTATTGATTATAGAGAATTGAACAAGGTTACCATCAAGAACAAGTATCCCTTACCAAGGATTGATGATTTGTTTGATCAGCTTCATGGAGCCCGGGTATTCTCTAAATTGGATTTGCAGTCAGGTTACCATCAGCTAAGGATGAAGAGAGAGGATATTCCGAAGACGGCATTCAGGACCCGTTATGGCCACTATGAATTTCTAGTTATGCCTTTCGGAGTCACCAATGCCCCTGCAGTTTTCATGGATTTGATGAACCGAGTGTTCTCGCCCTATTTGGATCAATTTGTTGTTGTTTTTATAGATGATATCTTGATCTATTCAAAGGACAACAAGGAGCATGCCGAGCACTTGAGGATTGTATTGCAGACTCTCCAGCAGGAGCAGCTTCATGTGAAGAGGAGCAAGTGTGACTTTTGGTTGGACAGTATAGCCTTCCTTGGACACATAGTTTCAGCGGAAGGAATTTCAGTTGATCCTAGCAAAGTCCAAGCAGTGAAGGATTGGCCAATTCCGGAGACGGTGACTGAGATTAAGAGTTTTCTTGGACTAGCCGGATATTACAGACGCTTTGTCCAAGACTTCTCTAGGATTGCAGCCCCGTTGACCAAGCTCACCCGGAAAGGAGAAAGATACATATGGACAGAGGAATGTACTGCAGCTTTTGAGCAATTGAAGCAGAGGCTCATTTCAGCTCCAATCTTAAGGACTCCCTCAGGAAGAGGAGGGATGGTCATCTTCAGTGATGCATCAGGAAAAGGCCTGGGATGTGTACTTATGCAACATGATCATGTTATAGCTTATGCATCTAGGCAACTGAAGCCTCATGAGCGGAATTACCCAACTCATGACTTGGAGCTAGCAGCTGTCATATTTGCTTTGAAGATCTGGAGGCATTATCTTCTGGGAGATAAGGTGTTGATATATACGGATCATAAGAGTCTCAAGTATATCTTCTCACAGAAAGAGTTGAACATGAGGCAGAGGCGGTGGCTGGAGCTGATGGCGGACTATGATATTGACTTGCAATACCATCCAGGCAAGGTCAATACAGTACCGGATGCACTGAGCAGGATGCCAGAGAATAGAATGCTTGTCCAGCTTACTCAGCAGAAGGAGTTGATTCAAGACATCATCAGATTGGACTTGATGTTGGTGCAAGGAGCTGATAAGGCGGGACAGTTCATGACCATGCAGATTCAGTCAGCATTGATAGATGAGATCAAGGAAGCTCAGAAGGAAGACCCCAGATTGCAGCAATTCCGAGCTCAGGTAGAGGCTGGATTGAGGACTGATATCAGTATTCATCCGGATGGTGCCTTATACTTTGGTGGCAGGATTTGTGTTCCCCAAGGAGAAGTTCGGCAGAAGATTTTGGCAGAAGCTCACAGTTCAGTATATTCCATACACCCAGGGGGAAACAAGATGTATCAGGATATGAAGAAGCAGTTTTGGTGGAATGCTATGAAGAGGGAGATAGCCCAGTATGTTGCCAAGTGCTTGGTTTGTCAGCAGATAAAGATTGAGCATCAGAGGTCAGCCGGACTTCTACAACCTTTACCGATACCTGAGTGGAAGTGGGAGCACATCACCATGGATTTTGTCACGGCATTGCCTCGCAGTCCTAAGGGTAATAATGCTGTGTGGGTAATCATTGATCGCCTCACCAAATCAGCTCACTTCATACCATTCAGGGTGGGTCAGTCAACAGAGGTTCTGGCGGACAAGTACATGAAGGAGATAGTTCGTCTGCATGGAGTTCCAGTTAGTATTGTATCAGACAGAGACACCAGATTCAGATCTCATTTCTGGGAAAGCCTCCAAGAAAGTCTAGGGACTCGTCTGAAATTCAGTACATCATATCATCCTCAGACAGACGGACAATCTGAGAGGACTATCCAGATTCTTGAAGATATGTTGCGGGCTTGCATGATTGAATTCCAGGGATCATGGGAAGACCATCTTCACTTGGCTGAATTTTCTTATAATAACAGCTATCAGGCAAGTATCAAGATGGCCCTTTTGATGCATTGTATGGAAGGAAGTGTAGGTCGCCGATTTGTTGGGATGAAGTCGGTGAGAGGAGACTTTTGGGGCCGGAGATCCTGATTCAGACAACAGAGAAAGTCAGGATTATCCGAGATCACCTCAGGGCAGCACAGAGTCGGCAGAAGAGTTGGGCAGACACACTGAGAAGGCCATTGGAATTCCAGGCAGGAGATCATGTGTTTTTGAAGATATCACCTACCAGAGGAGTAATCCGGTTCGGTACTCGTGGAAAGCTTTGTCCGAGATACATCGGCCCATTCGAGATCTTGGACCGAGTGGGAGAGGTGTCTTACAGGTTGGCGTTACCGCCATCTTTGGACGGAGTTCACAATGTATTCCACGTATCTCAGCTGAGGAAGTATGTGAAGGACGATAGTCATATTCTGGATCACTCCGAACTGGAACTACAGCCGGATTTGTCATACCAAGAGCAACCGATGGCCATTTTGGACAGAAGTGTCAAGACATTGAAGAACAAGGCAATACCATTAGTGTTGGTGTCCTGGAACAGACATGCCCCTGGAGAAGCCACATGGGAACGAGAGGATGTTGTCCGTGAGCGTTACCCTCAACTCTTCACTTCTTGATTTGGTAAAACTCCTTCCTTCTATTCCTTTCTACTGTTATCTTTCTTATCATCCTTATCTATCTGTTATCCTTCTTTGCTGTTACCTTTCACCTTATGAAATTTCGAGGACGAAATTTTTGTAAGGTGGATGGATTGTAATACCCCGTTCCCGGAATACGTACTTGGTTGCGTATTCAGTTTTTCGATCGTATTTTTCGATTTACTTCCTGTATTTGACCGATTTCAGTTTTAAAAGTCATTTTCCAATATTATATATTTTCTATGATTTTCTGGAATTTTCCTGAATTTAATTAAATATTTTCAAAACCGGTGTCGACCAGTACCGCTGATCGATTCTCAGATTTTTAATTCACAAACAGTTAGAAATTTCTAGAAGGTCCTTTAGACATTATTTCTTAGAATCATATTTTCTATCTAAATACTTTTTCTGAGGATTTTACGAATTTATGAAAATTCCAACGGAGTCGGTAGATAACTGATTCCGGGATTTTTAGTTTTAAAACTATAAGTTATTTCAAAAAACGAATTTCACCATGAGCCTTAAAATATTATTCTTGATTTTGGGTAAAATTTTCGGGTCGTTCCGAGATACTTGAATTTCAGACGATTTCGGTATTTTCCGAATTGTTTTCCGCATCTTCGACTTAAACCTAGAAACTTGTCTATTCAACATTCTTAATCTTTCAAGCCAAAGAAAATATTTTCCTTTTTATAATTCCTCTCTTTTTCCTCTTCTTTATTTTCCTTTACTTCCTTCACAAACCACATGATTTTCCCAATTTTCCAAAATTCCCTTTCTCCAAATTTCCAAAGAATCCCACTCACTTCCACTTAATTCCTTTTTAATTACCACTCATTCTCTCTCTCTCCCATGGCCGGCCAAGTGGCCAGGTGAGGGACACCTCACCCTCTCCTTTCTTGCAAAAACCCCCCTCTCTTCTATCTTAATTCCACTTCCTTTGCAAAATCCCAACCCTATATAAACTATTTCCTTTACATTTCCATCCTTTTCTTCTTCCCTTCAACAAGAATAGCCTTCTCCCAAGGTTCCTCCTTCTTCTCAACCTCAACCCTAACTCCAAGAGCTCCACCAGCGCATCATCTCCACCTCAAGCAACCACCTTGGAGCTTGGATCGTAGCTTCCTTCGCCGTCGGAGACCACTTGGGTGATCTTCGTCAACAACGATCCTACCGAACTCGTAAAGCTCCAAAATAACCAATCCTAGTGAGTATTCTTACTCACCAAGACTAGATTAACCCCTGGTATACTTGTATCTACACCTCTTGTACACATATGTTATCAAAAATCATGATTTGGACCATCAAACACAACTTCCAGAAAATCTGTCCTGTTCTCTGTTTTCCCACGATTAGTCGACTTAACCTAGGAGCTAGTCGACTAGAACCCTTAGTTGAAACTTAACCTTTTTCTAAAATGCAGTTTTAGTCGACTTACCCCAAATATTAGTCGACTAACCTTCCCTGGAAACAAATCTCAACTCTCGGGAAATCACTGTTAGTCGACTCCTGATTCCACCTAGTCGACTAATCTTTCCTGAATCAGAAACCCAACTCTCTGTATCCCAGTTCTAGTCGACTTAGCTTGACTGTTAGTCGACTTGCGTGCCTGTTAGTCGACTACCCTTTTTACCTAGTCGACTAACCTTCCCTGAAACAGAATATCAACTCTCTGGAACCCAGTTTTAGTCGACTAATCCAGACTGTTAGTCGACTTAAGACCCCTATCAGTCGACTACACCTTCCACCTAGTCGACTAATTTAAGCTGTTTATTATAGTTGATTTCTTTTCCAAATTTGGATCTTACCCTGATACATGTGTATTATAATATGCTTGTTCATGCTTCATAACTGATACTACTTGACCTATTACTGGATGGATGTTATCTCGTGTAACTTCATGACTTGTTATTACATATTCTTGTTTCATGACATGTTAAATAGTGAATATCACCACTTATCATGCCATCTCTTGAACCAAGCATGATGCATTCAACTTTTGTATAAAATGGACCAACTTACATTGGGTCAGGGGGAAACATGCGGATATCGATACGTGTTCGTGTTTACAGTGGCAATAGGTATATTGTACAATTATATTCCGGTCTAACCTGAGGGCCTCCAGGAGACCGAGGGGAGTGCTTGCTCCCTCTTCCTGAGTACTATCATGATAAGGGCATACATAAGTCCCTCCTGAATAGCCTAGCGGCTGGCTTCCGTCACCAAGCAACGGAACAATCCTGGACCGTTATCCCGGGCATGTACGGGGTCCACTGTAAACATAGTTCGTCGATACCCCCGCTGTTTCCAATAACAACCTTGTATTACTAGGATATGGATCTATGTGCGCTGGGACGCTGGGTCACATAGCTAGATATCACAGTAAGACAAGTAATAATAATAATAGACTTTAACTATGTATCCATTGCATCCGGATTATAGTTCTTTATGCTTTCATTACTTGTTGGTTTACATTCATTATGCTGACCCATCCTTATTATTCATATCTCTTAGCCACTTGGCTATAACCTGTTCATTTTCGGGAGGTCCTGACTCCCTTGGATTTGTATGTTCAGGTTCCGAGGCTTGGATCGAAGTGGAGCCATCCACGGACGATCGAGCTTTCTTTAGTGAGCAGGCAGATTAGCTCCAGTCCCTGTGCCGGATCTCTCCTTTTGACTCACGGGATCTTCATCCTACTCGTGAGCCTTTTTTTGTGTTTATATTGTATCTTTTACTTTTGGACTTGGTGATGATAAAAGATACATGGAATGTGTAATATTTTATCATATCTTGTGATGACTTGTACTTGTACTTTTATGTTGGCATATGTATGGAAATCACGCTTTGTCGTGCACTCTGATCCTTGTTGTACTTTTATGCTTAGCGTGTATACGTGGGGGCACCTTTTGACCTGCGTATATACGTCGCAGTGACGTCTCCGTATCCGTGGGATCGGGGCGTTACATTAACCACACAATTACAATTATTCGCATAATACAATTATAAATTCTGCTACACAATTACACATTTGCCTATAAATATAAAAACACCCACATAAACACAAATAACTGATATTTACGTAATCCAAAAACTGATACACATCTGGAATGACTCGAGCACGACGACTAACTCTGGTGGAACGCTAATGGTGTTAACACACGAAGTGCATGAAGGAGAAAGAGTGCAAGAGAGAGAAGGAGACTAGAGAGAATAAGAGAGAGTTTTAGAGAAAGAAGAGAGCGCATGAGTAGGGAAGAGATAGAAGAAATAGAAAGCAAGGGAGAGAAAAAAGAGGAGAGAGAAAAAAGTGAAAACAGAGGGTGGCTATGGGGATGGCTAGCCTAGGGAAGAGGCCGCAGTGGCCGGGGAGGAGAGGCTGGGGCTTGAGGTGGAGGTGATGGGGGTGGAGTTGTTGTTGGTGATGATGGTAGCGGTGATGTAAGGTGGTGATGGAAAGGGTGGATGAGAAGAAGAGGGAGTGGGGATGGTGGTGGGCGGTCGGCTAGGTGGAGAGGCCGAGCTTGATGGTGGACATCTGACAAAGAAGGGAAAGGTGGCCAGATTTTTGGGGGGGGGAGAAGAAAGGAAGAGAGAAGGAGAGTGAAAGAGAGGAATGAGAGAGAGAGAAATAATGAGAGGGGAGATGAGAGAGAGAAAAAGAGGAAGGCGAAGTGGAGGAGATGATCGTGGGAGAAATTGGAGTGGAAATGAGGGAAGTGGGGAGGCCAGCCGCCTAAGGGGCGGCCGGCAAGGCAGAGGAGGAGGAGGAGGTTGGTGGTGGCTGGGGAGAGAAAAGAAAAGAAGAGAAAGAGTGAGAGTTTAAGGGAGAGAAGAAGATAAGAGAGAGGATCGGATTAGAGAGGGGGAGAGAGAGGAGAAAGGAGAAGATGGAAGAACAAAGAAGAAAAGAGAAGAAAGAAGAGGAGAGGGGAAGGTTGTAGAAGAGTGGAGAAGGGAAAAGGAAAAGAAATGGAAAGAAAATGAGGAAAAAAAGAAAAAGAAAAGAAAAAAGAAAATAATAATAAAATAAAAATAAATAAATAAGTAAAGGTGATAGGTCGAACTCTAGGCTCGGGCTGGGCTCTGAGTCCATGGAATACGGGACAGATATCAAATAATAATAAAAATAAATACAGAAAAATATAATAATATGAGCAAAAAATCAGAACACGAATCTGGATACGTATTTCGGAAATGGGGTGTTACAATATTTTTCTTGGATATTCCACTTCTAACAAGGCTTATTGTGTTTTCAAAAAGCGTACTATGATGGTTAAGAATCGGTTCAAATTTTTTATAGAGACTAACAATTTGGATCCAAGAAAAGATAATGATGAAACATGTACATTGTCAGACGTTTTGAAAGTGATGACTCTTGATAACTCGAATAAAGATGAAGAGGATCTTCAATCCCCTTAAGAGCAAAAAATGATAAATTCTAATCATGATTTATCTAAGGCATGGAGATTCGTCAAAGACAATCAAAGGAGCAAATTATTGAAGATTCATCAAGAGGAGTCAAGATTATAGTTCAAGCTCAAAGTGAATGAGGTAACCTAGCCTTCTTATCTCAAATAGAACCTAAAAGTATAAATGATGTATTTGATGATGAGTTTTAGTTTTGGCAACGCAAGATGAATTAAATAATTTTGAAAGAAATGTACCTGGGAGTTGAGTCCTTTGCCCAAAAAGTGTTCCACTATTAGAACAAAATGAATATTTAGAAATAAACTTGATAAACATGACTATGATGAAACTTTTGCACTGGTAGCTCGATTAGAAACTATTAGAATGCTTCTGGTTTTATAAGTTTCAAAAAAAATCACCCTTTCAAATGGACATTAAAAGCGCTTTTTTAAATTGTTTTATAGAGAAGGAAGTATATGTTCAACAATCTCCAGGTTTTGAAAATCATGAATTTTCAACTCACTTTTTGAAAATACACCTACAGGGGGGTGACTAGGTGTACTAGCTAATCTAATGCTAATGATACAGAATTAAAAATTATTTAAGCAAATTAAAACTATTAAGCTAAACACACAAGTGTGTAGCTGAATTCTCGGTGAAGTGCTCTGGACTATCTCCTCAAGATTCCTCTAGATTAAGAGTTGAGGTGCCACTATGACTCTTTTGGTGAATATAAGTATGAGCAAACAATCCCAAGCATATAACAATTAGGCACAAGATATATCAAGCATATAAAGAGATAAACAATGTAAGCATCTAAGATATGTAAACACTTGTATTCAACCAAGAGAGTCATAGTGGCACCTCAACTCAAGGTTGTTAGACCTAAATTAAGAGTACCAAGCTCTAATACTAATTGAAAATACACCTAGAGGGGGTGAATAAGTGTACTAGCTAATCTAATACTAATGATGCGAAATTAAAAATTATTTAAGCACATTAAAACTATTAAGTTAAACACACAAGGTATAACACAAGAGTGTAGCGAATTCCCGATGAAAGGCCATGGACTATCTCCTCAAGATTCCTCTAGATTAAGAGTTGAGGTGCCACTATGACTCTCTTAGTTGAATACAAGTGTGAGTAAATATCCCAAGCATATAACGATTAGGCACAAGATATATCAAGCATATAAAGAGATAAATAATATAAGCATGCAAGATATGTAAACACAAGTGAGAGCGAGAGAGAGAGCAATCACAAATACGGGAGATTTGTTTTGAGGTTTGAGCACTCTTGCTCTACGTCCCCGCCTTCAACACTATGAAGGATTTTCAGTAAAAACGATCCCACTGGATCACTTGGTGCCGCAACACCTACAATGAGTTCACACTAGAACTCTGGACCCGCAAGTCCCTCACTTGTTCCCGCGAGAATAAACACACGCAAGCACACTAGCTTGTCGAGGCCGCACCTCTACACCGAGCTCCCACAAGAACTGATCACAAACATGAACATGCAAGTTCGCCTCCTCAAATACATGACAAACACTTTGATCACCTAAAAACACTCTCACAATAAAGCTCCTATAGGATTGATATAGCAATGGAAAGCTCAAGATGTGCGAGAAAAACTAGGCTAGAGTTATGGTGAAAAACTCAAGAAATCACTTTTGAAAACACTCTTGAAAACTCTCCTTTTGATATGAAAGTATTAGCCCTAAAACAAGTGTAGAAAACCACTACAAGAGATGTGAAAACTGACTTTGAAACTCTACAAAAATCTTATGTAATACATGTTGGCCCAAGGCCCATCACTCTAGTTTTGATGACGATTAACTCATGTAGTTATAGTTTACTAATGATCATGTGCTTAATTAGTTTCAGATATTTGCTCAAGATATTAGTAGGTGTTTGGCTTCAATAAAGGAGTTTTGGAACTAATACGTGTTGATTCAAGAGCTCGCGCGTCAAGATCGCATCTAGCACTTGGTTGGAATCAAGCTCATTGAATCGCGTTTGGATCGGAGTCGGCTTGGAGACAAGAAGACCTCAGTTTGTTTAGTTTGTGTTTAGATCTTGTGTAAAGGTAGATAGTATTTATATGCTCAAGTTCACACACACAAGTTTTAATATGTTTGGTTTTTTGTTTAACCGATTATGGATTTCATGTTAAAAATATAGATAGATATCTTATATGTATATTGGATTCTATCCATATACAATATGCTTCAAATTTGTTTCAATATCATGTTTTTGTATTTACATGAGTTTTGGAGAAAACGGTATTCCATTTCAAAGTTTGGTTTTTGAAAAATACGGTTTTTTTAAAGGCCAAATTTCAATATCACAAAAATAGTTCAAATAGTTTATAATATGCGATGAATCTTAGACGCACATACTTGTACTTCAAAGATCTTAAAATAACTTATTTTGTGAAATTTATGTGTATTTTATGGGATTTTTTAGAAGTTAAAAAGACCAAGTTTTAATCCCTATAATTTGTTTGACCAGGCTTTCTGTCGGTCGACCGACGTGCACAAACGTGCACAGCCAGTTTTGGCTTGAGGGCCGGTCGACCGTCCGGAGAGCTTTGCTCTCTGGATCTGGCCACGGTCGACCAGGTAGAGAGCTCTGCTCTCTGGATCCGGCCTCGGTCGACCGGGTAGTCGATCGGCGGCACAACGGTCAGAAATCTGACCGTTGGCCGGTCGATCGGGCTGTCGACCGACAGTAGCATCAACTACTGATTTAGCCTGTAACGGCTAGTTTTTGAGAGGGTTTATAAATAGCCCTCTCTTGGGCTGTTTTCAATAAGAATTTCATAAGCAAAAATTTCAATTTCTCCTAGTGTTTTGGTAACAAGTTTTCAAAGAGTTTGGTTAAAAAGATTTATCTTTATCTGTTTTAAAGGGTTGGAAAAATCAAAGAAAGAGAGAGTCTTTGGGAATTGGTTTTAATCTTCAATTATATTTCAATCTAGAGTTTTTCGCAAGAGTTTTTCTTTGTGATTTATCTTCCAAACTCTTTATTTTCTCACACTTAAGCTATCATCTCTATCCTATCAATAGGATCTTGTTTTTGTGGGAAAAAGTATTTGTGGTCTAATATGATTACCAAGTATTGGTTTGTGGTTTGTTGAGACCAACCAAGTGTTGTAATCTCTTTGCTTTGAGTTTGTGGTTATCCTCTAAGTATAGAGGTGATTGTGGAGGAGTTTTGGTTTGTTGTTATCCCTGTCGTGTTGAGGTGATTGTAGTGGAGTTTTGGCTTAGTGTCTTATCCCTCTAAGTGTAAAGCTGATTGTTGTTTGGCTTAATGTCTTATCCCTCTTGTGTGAGATGATAGTTGTTTTGTCTTGCATCTTGTGTAGAGGTTGTGTTATCACAGAGAGGAGTTGTGTACTCCTAATTTGTATTTGTCAAATCCTCGGTGGAGGTTCCCTGTGTGGACGTATAGTGAAAATCTTTCTGTGTGAATGCGGGGACGTAGAGCAGTGGCTCGAACCTCGAAACATATCTCGGTGTTTGTGATTGATCCACTATCTCTAAACTCTCTTTTATATCTTGCATTGATTCATAGTGTTCATATCATGTATGCTTGGTATTGTTTGTGTGCCTATACTAGTGTTGAACCAAGAGAGCTTCATATAGCACCTCAACTCTTATTTAGAGGAATTTAGAGGAGATAGTTCAGAGCATGTCACGGGAATTCGGCTACACCTTTGGTTATACTTAGTGTGTTGCATTTTGTTTTTAATTTCGCATCATTTGTCATTAGATTAGCCATACACCTATTCATCCCCTCTAGGTGTATTTTCAATTGGTGTCAGAGCCTACGCTCATGATATTGGATTTAATCACCTAGGAGTGAGATCTTGGTTAGCTAATCTAGTATTTATATTTGCACACCTATTTGTTTACACACACTCATGGATTACCTTGCCCATCCCATGTTTGATGTTTCTAACATCGAAATATGGAAGCTTAGAATGAGTGCTTATTTAAAAGCACTATGTTTGCATGTTTACCTTTCTATTACCAAAAAATCTTATCTTGGTAATAACAAGCATATAGAGGCCAATGCACAAGCCCTAGAGGCACTTAGGCGCACTCTTAGTAAAGATTATATTTCTATAATTTCTCATTGTGATTCCACTTTTGCAGTGTGGAACACATTAACCTCTCCCGCGCTTCAAACGACAAAAAATGTGGAGAAGGAATCTAGTGGAGATGAGTCCGAACAAGCTTGCTATATGGCCCAGGGGAATGACTCCCTTAAGGTACATTCGAAAACTCATCTAGATGATTGTGCTAGTTCTTCAGGTGATGATTATATAGATGCTGATGCATTAAATGAAGAACTATCTATTGTATATGAAAACTTGCTTGCAAAATACAAAGTTTTGAAAAAGAAAGTCTTAAAATAAAAGAAGAAAATAAGGATTTGTTTTCAAAAATTAATATGGCTTTGCAAGAGAGAGATAAGATTTCAATTGAAAGGGACTCATTGAAATCCCAACTTGATCTTGCCTTAAATGAAAATAAAATTTTAAAAAGTAAAAATGATTGTGATGATATTTTGAAGAAAAATGATGCTTTATCTTCAAAACTTAAAATTGTTTTAAAAGAGAATGATTCCATAAAAAATAAAATTACTTTAATTTCAAAGGATTTGGATTTGGTTTCAAAGAAAAATACTTATTTGAAAAATGATCTAGATTCACATGTTTGCCATGTTAATATTGCTTCACCATCTAGTGTTTCAATTGTATGCTCCATTTTATCTTCAAGTATTAAAATGATATATGTGTGTTGAAAAAAGTATAGATTGTTTAGGCTCCACTTTGAACTAATGTGCCATGAACCTCACACGGTTGGAATCCATGTTTCGCAAGAAACATGCTCCTTATATGCATGCACACCATACACGGCATACACATGCTCATCATACTCACACACATGATTTTATGTATGCTCATGTGTATACTTGTACACATTATGGACGTAAGGGTCACCTTATAAAATTTTGTTATGATAGACTAAATACTTCAAATTTTGCAAATAAATTTATTTGGATTAGGAAAGGTGTAAATCCCCTGGACCCAATAGAGTATGGGTACCAAAATCCACCTCTATGATATTTGATGTAGGTGTGGGCTCTCACCTGACGTGAGAGTGTTGGTGCCTTGATGGTAGATGCGTTCCGAACTAAATGGTGACAAATTTTGGATGCAACACTTTCAAGGAAAGTTTGGCGGAGAGGACCACCATGGTTTGGAGACCTAGAGATTAGCCCTAATTGTGTTGGTAATTATCTCTAACTCCTTATTTATGTTTACATGCTTTTAGATTATTGATTTTTGGCATGTCATGTTTTAATACTTATTATGTTAAATGTCATGTTAATTAGACTTATGACATACATGTATAATAATTGAGATACACCCATATTCATATGGATTTATATTTTGTGTTCTCACTATAGTCTAGCTATTGTGTATATCATAGCTCTAATAATACATGCATTTACCATAATGATCATACTTGTTTTTATGCTTCATATTTTGATTACTTGTTTAGATGTAGTTTTCATTAAAACTTGTATTTATACTTGTACAACTAGTGAGCCACTTTTGATTATTATGTGTTTGTACTATGTTGCTCATTTATACTCATTAGATGTACTAGTATAGCCTAGTTTGATAATTCTTATATTTTAACTTGTATTCCATATTTTGTATATGTTTTTCATAAAAATGTATTTAGCTTCATGTATATGTTAATTTTGCCAAAACTTTAGATATACATGTCTATCCTAGAGTCACTTGCTCTTCAAGCAAATTTTTATTATAGACTCATTTGTATTTGGGATATGTATGTATACTTCTAGTTTAGACAAAAAATACATATACCTTGAAGTTTGTATTATTTTGATGAAAATTAAATTTTCATGTTTTTCATGTTTTATTCCTTACTTGAAGGACTTCGTACTAGTTTACAAGATTATCATAAAACTAGTTGCCATAGTTCTTCATTTTGAAAGAGTATTCAATTGTGTTAAAATTATTTTCAAATTCAAAATTTTGAAAACCCTTTCCTTTAAGGGCGGCTGGATGGGCGACCATGCCTTATATACTCAAAATTAAAAATCTATTTAAACATGGCATGAATAGGGTGGTAGTACGAGTTATACATTTGATTCTCATTATATTTTCAATTGGTATCATAATTGATATTTTTATATTTGTATACTCATATTTGTGTTTTCTATATATGTATGCTTTAAACTTCAAATAGTATCAATTTTAATTGGTATTTACATTTTCATGTATAAATATATGATTTGATTGTGCTTACAATATCTTTACATCTTAAAGTACAAATTATTTTTATGCTAAGCTTGATTTATTCCTTAATGTCAATTATTTTTCAATTGGTATTTTATACAAACTTATGCATTATTTATTAGTATTTCATAAAGGGGGAGAAAAATTCGTGTTTTATCTTTCAATCGGTTTTATTTTCAATTAGTATCTTACTCCCATTCTTTATGATGAAAAATGTTTTGTTTTGGTATATGCTAACATTTTCAATATTGGTATCAATAATCTTAAATTGGTATTATTCTCAATTGGTATCCTTATTGCAAAATGAGTTGTTTTAACTTTCAATTGGTATCAAAATTTACAATATATATCAATTTGTATAAAAAACATACAATGTTTCATTTTCTATTGGAATCAAAAATTTACAACATATTTCAATTGGTATCCCCCTACATGCTTTCATTGATATCAAAAATATATTTTGTTCGCTTCAAGAAAATTTCATAAATTTGTTTTAAAGAGGTTTCATAATGTTTTGATATGCATTGCCTATATGCTGGGGGTGCTTAACATCTCTACTTATATATTGTATATTATACTCTATGTGGTTAGGGTCTAGTCATCTCTTTTCATATAAATGCATGTATGCAGGGGGAAGTTAACTTTACGTCTCTCCTCTTCATGAATATATATCACATATATTTTATTGCTTGTTTTTCCTTCACCCCTTTGTTGATGAATTGATAAAGAGGGGGAGAAGTATTTGGAGAGTTTATATATGCATGTTTATTTCATTTCCTTGTTTATGCAAAAAGGGAAAAAGAATTTGTGAGTTTATACATGTTTATTTCCTTGTTTATGTATATATGTTTGTGTTTAATTTTTATGTATTCATTATATATCTATTTGTTTGTTGCCATGCATGAGTTAAGGGGGAGCTTCTATGAAGCTTAATTTAATCCATACATATATAACTCCATGAGTTTTGTCATCATCAAAAAGGGGAGATTGTTGGCCCAAAGGCCTATAACTCAAGTTTTGATGATGATTAACTCATGAAGTTATAGTTTACTAATGATCTTGTACTTAATTAGTTTCAGATATTTGATCAAGATATTAGTAGGTGTTTGACTTTAACAAAGGAGTTTTGGAGCTAACACGTGTTGATTCAAGAGCTCGCGCGTCAAGATCGCATCTAGCACTCGGTTGGAGTCAAGCTCGTTGAATCACGTTTGGATCGAATCGGCTTGGAGATAAGAAGACCTCGGTTTGTTTAGTTTGTATTTAGATCTTGTGTAAAGATAGATAGTATTGATATGCTCAAGTTCACACACACAAAAGTTTTAATATGTTTGGTTTTTGTTGGCCCAAAGGCCCATCACTCTAATTTTGATGATGATTAACTCATGTCGTTATAGTTTACTAATAATCTTTTAAGCCTTAGATATTTGATCAAGATATTAGTAGGTGTTTGACTTCAATAAAGGAGTTTGGAGCTAACACGTGTTGAGTTAAGAGCTCACGCATCAAGATCGCATCTAACACTTGATTGGAGTCAAACTCGTTGGATCGAGTCAACTTGGAGACGGAGTTCTATAAGAAGACGTCGGTTTGTTTAGTTTAGATCTTATGTAAAGGTAGATAGTATTGATATGCTCAAGTTCACATACACACACAAGTTTAAAGTTTATTTTTCGGTTTAACCGGGTTTTAGATTTCAAGTTCAAATATATGATTTTCATGAATAGATAGAATCAAAACAAGTTTATATGGTTTAATGTATATTACATTTGATCTATACACATCCATGCTTCATCTACTTAGAAAAACTTATTTTGATAATCCTATTCATGTGTTTGGAGTTTTGTTTTTAGACAAAACCTATTTTGAATTTCATGTCAAAATATAGATATATTATTTACATGTATATTGGATTCTATCCATATACAATATACTTCAAAGTTGTTTCAATATCTTATTTTTTTATTTAGACAAGTTTTGAAAAAATCGAATTTTCATTTCAAAGTTTGGTTTTTGGAAAATACCGATTTTGTGTTTAAGCCAAATTTCAATATCACAAAATGGTTCAAATTGTTTATAATATGTGTTGAATTTTAGTCACACATATATGTATTTCAAAGATCTTATAAGAACTTAATTTTGTGAAATTTATATGATTTTATGGATTTTATGGAAGTTAAAAAGATAAGTTTTTAATCCCTAAAACTTTCAGCCAGATCAGCTGGCGGTCGACCGGACCGGTCGATCGGGACAGTGAACGATCGATCGGACCGGTCGACCAATGTGCACGAGACGTGCACAAAGGCCGGCCTACTCGGCCGGTCGACCGCGCGGTCGACCGACTGAAAGCACCCCACTCTCGGGTGCGGCCGGTCGACCGGCGCGGTCGATCGATGGCTTGACCCGGTCGACCAGGCAGTCAACTGGAGGCACAACAGTCAGAAATATGACCGTTGCGACAGTCGATCGGAAGGGCATTTTTGCCCTTTCCTGCTGCAACGGGAGAAATTTTTAGAGGCTATATATATGCCTTCTCTTGAGCTATTTTTAACAAGTTTTTAGAGAGTAAATTTTCTCATCTCTACCAACTGTTTTAGCAGCAAGATTTCAAAGAGTTTTTGGGTTAAAAAATATATATATCTTTATTTGTTTTAAAGTGTTGGAAAAATCAAAGAAAAAGAGAGTCTTTTGGGAATTGGTTTTTGATCTTCATTTCAATATCGATCTTGTAATTTTCCCAAGTGCTTTTCTTTATTATTTTCATTCCAGACACTTTATTTTGTCACATTTGAGCTATCATATCTATCCTATCTATAGAATCTTGTTTTTGAGAAAAATTGGTTTGTGGTATATTGAGACTACCAAGTGTTGTAATCTCTTTTCTTTGAGTTTGTGGGTATCCCTCTTGTGTAAAGGTGATTGTGGGGGAGTTTGAGTTTGTTGGTATCCCTCTAAGTGTAGTGGTAATTGTTGGAGTTTGGCTAAGTGCTTTATCCCTCTAGTGTCAGGTGATTGTTGTTTGGCTTAGTGCCCATCCCTTTAAGTGTAGAGGTGATTTTTATTGTGCCTTGCCTCTTATGTAGAGGTTGTTTTGTGGAGAGAGGAGTTGTGTACTCCTAGTTGTATTTGCCAAATTCTCAGTGGAGGTTCCTTGTGTGGGAAGTCCTGTGTGGACGTATAGTGGGAATCCTTCTATGTGAAGGCGGGGACGTACAGCAGTGGCTCGAATATCGAAACATATCTTACCGTTTGCGATTGATTCACTATTTCTAAACTCTCTCTTTTATACTTTGCATTATTCATATTGTTCATATCATATATATTTGGTATTGAGTGTGTGCCTCACTAGTGTTGAACCAAGAGAGCTTTACATAGCACCTCAACTCTTATTTAGAGGAATTTAGAGGAGATAGTCCAGAGCCCTTCACCGAGAATTCGGCTACACTTTGTGGTTACACTTAGTATGTTTAGTTTTTAATTTTGCATCATCTGACATTAGATTAGCCATACACCTATTCACCCCTCAAGATGTATTTTCAATTGGTATCAGAGCTTACGCTCCTGATATTAGGTTTAACCTCCTAGAAGTGAGATCTTAGTTAGCTAATCTAGTATTTACATTTGCACACTTATTTGTTTACACACACTTATGGATTACCTTACCCCTCCTATGTTTGATGTTTCTAACATCGATGTATGGAAGATTAGGATGAGTGCTTATTTAAAAACCTTAGGTTTGAATGTTTACCTTGCTACAACTAAGAAATCCTATCTTGGTAATATCAAGCATACAGAGGCCAATGCACAAGCCCTAGAGACACTTAGTTGCACTCTTAGCAAAGAATATTTATCTATCGTTTCTCATTGTGATTCCGCTTTTGCAATGTGGAACACTTTGACCTCTCCTAAGGTACAAACGATGAATTATGTGGAGAAGGAATCTAGTGGAGATGAGTCCGACGATGCTTGCCACATGGTCCAAGGGA